>JAPZEB010000001.1:29483287-29503195 GCA_029783705.1 Chaetodon striatus
GGGGGGGGGGTAAGAGGAACAGACTAGTGCTTTTATTGAGGCAGACTCAATCTGGTTATGCCGTTTTACTCTGATTATCTGGGGAGTGAACACTGATGGATGTATTGTCGTAACTGTGTCATAATTCAGCGTTTAGTTAGGCGATGTGTAAAATATTCAGTGTGTGTGTTTGACGGGCTGCTGAGAAGACGCCAGCAAAAATTCGAGCTTCCTAAGTACAACCAGGCTTCTTCTCAGCGGCTAACATTGTAAGGTATGTAACAGAATCAATACAGCAGCAAACCACTATTTGTTGTGTAAAAATATAATGGAGTAATGGCGTCCTGAGCAGAGAATGAAGTCATGCTACCTCTGTGCAGCACCTACTCATCCCATCCCAATGGCAGTGGACATATGTGTCAAAATATGGTGCGCTAGGTGCCCCCCTGTGTATGTTTTGGATGCTCACAGATGGCACGTCAATTTACACTAAACTACACTATCTACACATGCATTGTGTCTCTTCAAAACACGCCTCCATTTTCACAGGAAATTACAGTATCTGTTGTTACATGCATAAAGCTTGAGATTTCCATAGATTTAGGCAACAAAAGAATGGTTAGGTTTCCTGTACTGTGCTTTATTTACAACTGAATATTTTTAGTGCCTGTAGTGAAATAGATTTTCTCTTTAAGACAACATAAGATAGGATAAACTTTGGTGACTTGTCCCAATTAAAACTGAAGTGCATAGTTCTGGTTCAGGTAAAGATTTTCTGACAGTTCTTTGTCTACCATCTCATATTCTAAAACAAAATAACTGCCTCACATTAAGGCTTCTTCCTCCTTTGTTTTACAAGGCAGCCAGCAGAAAGTCCAGCCGCCACAACAGACAGGGATGCAATGTTCAGTCCCACCGGCCACCACACACTTTATTACCATAATTAACTTTCATCGGCTGGGGTCTTCTCACTTTCATATCCGCAAGTATCTCAGGAGAGTCTGAGCAAAGCTCACAGCAGGTTGCTCAGCATATTAATGGTTTATTTATTCTCATTACGATTAAACATTTTGGTGTCAGGTTCAGGATGAGATGTGTTCTCAAGTAACGCTGATCCTCCTTTAAAGAAATTACACATCACTTTTTGTCTCATAAGTGGAAACAACACTGAGGTCTGTCTTCTTAAACCTGCACTACTCAGTATTTTTATATTAACAATGAACCAAATCGCAATGTGTAAAGTGGAAGGAAGTGTGACTCAAAGGGTCAAACTCAAAGAGAGTTATCACCACCTCTGCAGCTCTTTGGAGCACTTAACTCCCTTTTTCTTTTATATCATTGTTTTTATTTTACAGAACATTTCCTGTAACATTCAGACTCACTGCTCTCATCAGTCTTATTTTCAGCAGCAGCAGGCACTGAACACTACACTGTCCACTACACTGTATATAACACCGTACACCTGCTCAGCTCCAACAAGACTCTGTGGAGTCAGTTGAGATCAAACCAGCATGTTCACCATAACAACTCTGTCAGGTGTGTTTTCAGTTTTTTTTCTGTTTAGAAAGTAATCTAGATTGACTGCCACCTCAACATGAAGCGTATTGAATTTTCACATTAAAAGCCATGTCCTCATCTAATTTAATTTGACCTGTCTCCTCTCCTGTAACAACTTGTACAACATTTTCTTGAGAGGTTAATATCTGTTTGCTTTGATCATTTGTTTATAGTTTTATTGTTGGTTGATAGATTTATGATGTTTGAAATAGGCAAGGTTGTTAAATGAAGGCTGGGACATGATCTTTGACCCCATGGGAGCGATGACTTATGACACACGTGCGGTGTAGGTGGAGCTGCGAATTTGGAGGGTTATGAAGCTCTAGTGAAAGTTCAGTCAGGAAAACAACACTTTTCATGCTCAGGCTGTAAGTTTCTTTCTCACCCTACCATTCACTCCAAGCACGTCTGCTTACTCACTATCTCTCACTATCACAGTGACACACCTTCTCTGTCAGCCTATTATCTCACTGCTCCTCATTTTAAATATGGTTCTTTCTTGCTGCGGTCGTGCACACCCTCCACCTCCCCTTCACCACAGAGTCTTTACGGATTCATCATCCCCATACACCTCAGCAGTCAGCAGCCTCAGAGTCATCAGCCACCACCACCACCACCAGTATTTGGACTCCATGGAGGGATTTATCCTGCTGCTGCTTAGATGTCCCTCAGTCACAAAATATCTCCCTCTGGTGTCTAAGCGCTAAAGACTTCTGTTAAACCTTAATAAGCACAAATCATCTGTTAATCTGTACACTCACATTCTGTATTAAATATTATATTTACTTCATTCTTCTGTCTCTTCTGATTGAAATAGCTGATGGTGTTAGGAATAAAGGGAAGGTGTCTGCTTCGAGTGTGTTCGGCTGACAAAACTTTTTGGTACACCCAAATGGATGGCAGTAAATACACAACAGAACATTTTCTTATAGAAAGAATTTGTTCATGGTCTTTTATTAACTTTTTTTCCCAATAATTGTAGAATTGCAATTCTCACCCATATCTGTAGTTTTTGTATAAAATATATTCCCACCCAAGGCCTCAGTGAAACAAATCAATAATCCCCATGTTCTAGTTCAGACCAGACTTTACTACGCTTTGTTCCAGCCTTCATAGCCTTGGCTATAGGGAAGCAGTCTTGTGATGTTCTACAGTGAAGCATGTCTGAGGACGCCTCTGCTCATAGGTAGCCACTCGGTGAACCTGTTGGCATGAAGTTGACTGATCACAGTTTAAGGACAATTTAATTTAAGGGCATTGCATTAACATCCACATTTTTTTCCCTTGTGCTGAAGTCTGACATTGAAAATTGAATTATAGGAGCAATCAAATGCATTTTACAAACCTTTTTTTGTACTTGCTGCCTCCACAGTGGCCAAAATACATGTAAATGTACAGTTAATTCATAAATGAGATGATCTCTCCATAACTGCAGAAAGTTTGTCTGTGTCAAGGTAACAGAGATATAATATGCCTCCCAAAAAAGGCAGCTGTTCAGGAGCGAAGGTTAAGATTAAGATGTTAACTTCATGACAAAATTGTTCATTAATGGTCTGAAAGGGTTTCAAAAGGAGCAACATGTTATTTACAACCTGCCAAAAACCGTGCAAATACCCCAAATTGGAGTTATGATGGCATTATTAAATTCCACAAAGGCTTCAATGGGAGCAAAGTCCGCTCACAGAGCTCCCCTCTGCTGCTATCAGCTGTGAAGCACACATCCTCTACATGTTTTCATTGGACGGCCCTGCTTCCTTAATCACTCCGTTTTAAATGACCCCTGCGTGTCTGCTCGTTGAATGGTACGGACTCACACTAAATTTGAAGGCTGTATATGTGTTGACAACAATGTACAATCCTCCTTTTCCTTTCATTGAAATACTGGAATTCTTTTGCATTTTGCTTTTTTACTCTCCCATCTCATGAAAACAACTTGACCCTTTGTCCTCTTCACTGTTATGACTTCCTCCTGACAGCTCAATTACTTCTGCTTGGCACATACAATCAAAGCTAGTCTCTAGTATCTACAATGCATGTATTTCATGTGTCTTAGTTTAAAATTGAATTAATATATATGACCTTTTTTATCTTACCTTGAAACACTTCAATTAATCAAAGTGGCACAAATCAAAAGAAAATGTTCTGTTAGTGTCAAAATCTGACTTGTATCCCCTCAAAAATGAAACAAAAAACAATAAAAAATTAGCACTTGGTGGATGAACTCTTTATTTTTTGGCATCAGTGTGTAACTGTAATTAAAAATGAAGTGCACCTTTTATCCAAAGCAATTCTCAGAAGACATTGCAGTGAAAAAAGGAAAAACAACAGAGACCAGAAAGAAATGTGATTATTAATTAAAACTTTTCTTGATTTTTGTTGTTTTGCTTTTTGATTGATTGTTTATTAATTAGACCTTGTCAATCAGTTACAAAACAAACTGAAACACCTTGTTGTAAAAAAAAAAAGCACATTATAAAAAGCTGAAGTTATCAAGCTACAACAAGCACAAGCTCTCTGATCTTACAGGGAAAAACTCCCAGGAAAATCTTATCAGGGTCACCCACATTACTTATGTTCATTTCTGTATTTTGTAGACACTATTCATCTATCAATACACCCACAATAACACTGAGGGTTCTTTATTGTGGTGCTTTTTCCACAAGTATTTCAAATTATGGGGCTCTAACCGATGTAAATGTTTATGTCAACAGTAAACTTATGAATGAACAGTTGCCAGTTGGAGCCCTCAGCTCAACTCAACTTTATTTATATAGCATCTTTCATACAAACATGCAGCCCAAAGTGCTTCACATGGCAAAAGTGGAATGACACAGACTCAAAACAATAAAATATTAAAAAAGCAAACCAACCAAATGATTGGCAGATGATTAAAACTCCATAGAATTAAAAGATAAGGATTAAAAGATAGGATAGATCTGGGTTGAGGAAGTGTAAGAGCAGCACTGTGATTATCACTACTGCGCCTCAAGTGGACATGCTCAGCGGCCAGTCGATCACACTGTAGAACAAAATAGAATAGACTAGAGAGCCTTTATTGTTGTTGTACAAGTACAACAAAATTAGGAGTGCTATTCCTGGTCAGTGAAGTTTATGCAAGTAATAAGACAAATCAAGACAGACAACAAGCACTCCTTCAATAAATGTGAAATTAAAATAAATGCTACGAAAGGATGGATTTTTTTAAACTTAAAAAATATGCATTGCACTGCATTTAAATGTTGAGAGTTAAAGGGTAAAGTGCTCGGCAGATGATGGTATTCTCAATGGTGTGTGTGTGTGTTGTTGGCGTTAAGTCTTTTGATGACCCAGGGAAAGAAACTGTTCTTGTTAACTTATCAAGTGGAAGGTAAAATAAGGTGTGTGACACGCTGCATCCTGATTTCATAACTATATTTACTCAAAGTGTTCATTAAACCAGGGTCATCACATTGAGAATCGGTTTCTTTTCAAAGAAGGCAACACACACCAAGACGTGAATATGTTTTACCTTTTATGTTTTACTGCAAAGCTTACTGCTGTAATCTTTGTGTTCATATTTACCTTTCAGTCAGGCATAAGATTTAATCATGTATTATATGTAAATTAGATTTAAGAGGCTTAGAACTGAGTGTTAACGCAAGACAGACCTTTTACATCAGTCTGCTTCTCCATGCAACAATAACATATCTTTAAGGTTAAATCAGATTTGATGCTGACTGTGATGGATTATCTGTCTCAGGCTAGTCTGAGGGGATTATATATTTGCAGCACCCCAGAATAATAACTGAATGGACTTAGGACTTATATCATCACGTCTGTCTGTACAGAGACAGTCTGAGAATGTCTTGTGCACTGACAACACAACATGAAACTCTCAGATAGTGGTCCTGATCGTGGATTGAACGATGGCGCCATCTACCGCTGCTCAACTGGAAGTGCAAGACCTGGTTGAGGTCTTAGTTTCCATATTAGTTTCGTTATGTGGGAAGTAAACTGAATCACACACAGTAGGGTTATATTAAGAGAATAAATTCAGAAGAAAAATATGTCTTTATTTGATATAACATTATAATTATTGTGGTGATGCCAACACTTCCCATCATGCTGGACTCAGTCATTTGTAGTTTGCTGGTAAATTTGTGGTTTTCTGTCCCATAACATACATGTCTTTTTTTTTTTGTTCTTGTCTATGGTGTGTCTGTTCAGAACATGATGGTTTATGCTGGTTATTGTTATGTGTGTGTTAGTTCAGGGGCAGCATGCCAAGCAAAAGCACCCCAGACGTCCCTCTCCCTAGGTAGGAAATAGAGCAATGCTTTCCAGCTCCTCCTGGGGGACCCCAAGGCGTTCCCAGGTGGGCTGCACCCAGGAGGCATCTTAATCAGATACCCAATTAGGATGCCCCCTGGGTGCTTTCCGTTAGAGGTATATGTGGTGTTTTAACATTCAATTTAAGCTACATGTCCTGTTATTATTACTGCACCAGTATATCAAATAGAATTATTTATTGTTGCTTGGTGCATAATTTTAAACAAATTTCCCCAAAGGTCAGATTTACATTGCATCTTTGGTTACTTTTGGGATCTTGAAAATTTAAAGTAGTTATGTGGGGGTTTGAATTGAGCACACAGCATGTATTTATAGATGAAGAAGTGGGCTCAGCCGAGTTGAAGAGGCTGACATTTACTGTAGCACTAAATGAGTGACAGTTTTTGTTGATATAAACTAAGGTGCCACTTTTAAGTGTCTGCACTTCAGGTGGTTTGTTTGCTGAGCATGTAACAGTTGTATAAACCATGACCATGAATATTTATTATTATAAATATCAGGTTGTTCCACTCAAAGTTTCAGTTTCTGGGCCCCAAAACTGAAGCACAAACCACTGTCCTGAGTTTCCGTCAGTTATTTCTGGCGTTCCTGTTAGTCCGTATACCTTTATTTAGTCATTTATTTGTTTAAGCTTTTAATTTGCCTTTGACTTCAGTCATAATAACAGCTTTTTCTGTTTATTTTCTCATGTTTTTCCACACAATCCTATTTGACATCTGAGTCAAGTGCTTCCCAAGGTGGCGGGAAATTAAAGCACAATCAATATCAGTGAACTTAAAGCACTGCACCATGAGTGAATATATGTAATTAAACGCACCTTGTATTTTGTTTATTTGCCCACAGAGTGTTGTTTTAAAGCTGAAACCAAAAATTGTGATGTTTACATCCATCCTCTTGTTTCAGGCGCAGGTTTCCAGTGCTCCAGTGACTTATGTGAAGCAGACATTTGGATTAAATGTCTGCTAAATGTCTGCAATTTATTGCCTCTTAACAATCCCTCAGGTTCAAGTATGGATCACAGCTGCATGGTGAGTCTGTTTTATACAATATAAACACTGCAGAGATACATGACATTTTGGATACTGAAGTATAACTCTAATGTCTGACTGAGCTCCCAGTGGTTAAACATATGAAAAGACATCATCCGCAAGCATAAAAATACTAAAAGGTTGTGATTTCCCAAACAGAAACTATAATTGATTTTCATTGATGACGCAAAAACATATTTTCCCAAAGGATATTTATTTGAAAAAGCCTTTATTCACAGACTGGTTTGTTTAAGGACAGTTTAAAATTCAACACGCCTTTGATGAATTTATAATAACCATGAAAAGCCTCGCTTTCTTTATTGAATATGCATGTGTTGTTTCTTCAAACCAAAGCAAACCTTGATTTTCTGTGCATTCCCAGTGGGACACTGAAGCTTTAAAAAAATATTTTCACTGTTGAATAATGCAGGCAGCAGCAGGAAAGGCCTGTAGGCGCGTGTAAAACAGTAGCCCAATGAAAATGACTGTTGCATTACCAGGAAGAAGGAAAGAGAAAAATGCAACAAGGTAGTAAAAGTTACCAGAAGGACAATTTCCTGTTTGGCGCCTTTGCCTTCAAAATAAAATACAACTGGTTTACCAAAGAGAATTCCAGGGTCCCTGAGAGGTCCAGGTTTACTGTGTGTCCACTGGATTGTGTAGCCTTATGTAATTGAAAATCTGTTTAGGAATATGCACCACCAAAGCACTGACATGTTAACCACCTGACGGTGTATTCATATTTATTACCTTATCTAGTTTCAAGACCTTACATGTTGTATCTCCCTCAATTAATCTGTATTTCATTAAAGGACCATACAACAAATGTGAGGCCAGGCCGTATGCCAGCATTTTGCCCAAAGAGTGCAAGGATTAGAGGGTTAGAGGAATCCCACCACTTTAATTTGAGCCTCGGGGGCCCTAGCAGGTAAATTTGGCCGTGTCTGCACAAGATAAACGGAGATAAGATAAGCCTCTATTGATCGCCAGAGGGTAAATTTGGGTTGTTGCAGCAGCACAAGGACACAGAAATGAACAGATAAATAGAGGAAGTAAAATAACAATAATAATAATAAATAGGAACTATGCAGGAGCAATTAAAGACAACATTAAAAGACAACAGTAACAGTGGTGTGATGCCATCAGAAGCAGCAAAGTCAGCAAGTATGTTACAGCGCACACCAGACTACTATATAATATGATGATGTAATGACAGTGGGTGTTTGACTGTATTAAAAACATAAAAGATATCTTTGTGTATAACATAGAAAACAGCATAACATATGAATATAAGATATAGCATGGGATATAAGAAAGCCTACTATATTATATAAAGTAAAATCTAGTATAGTATAACATGATATATCGTATCACAATATAACACATAATATCAAATGAAATATAGCCTGTTAGTAAATTAAACTTTCTGCACATTACCATACCACTGCCCTTTACACTGTCCTAATTTCCACTGTAACCAAAGACTATGAGGATGTGTTTATAAGTAATGGTTTACATTGTTTGATTGTTACTGTATTTTATTTCATTTCATTTTTTTCTACACTAATTTAAATATTTGTATATTGTTTTTGAATCGGCTACATTTGATTGTTCAACCCTGTGTTGTAGAATGATAAAAATTACAACTAAATTAACCTTGTAATATTGTATGGTATATGACAGATCAGCGGTTCCCAACTGGGAGGTCAAAAGGGGGTCGCCGTTCCATTCTGAGAGGACTGCAAGACACTCGCAAACATGTCGAGTTTGTAAAAAACATAGAGTATTTTTTAAGTTCAGTGAATTTGTGGCAAAAGGCTGTTATGGCGAAGTGCCGTTTTCTGCTGTAGAGTGAGTGACTAAAAGACAGCTACTTGAAAGACACAGCAAACTAGCTCAATGACATGGCCAGATGCAAGTATGACGCTGACAATGTTAAACTGTGTAGACCTTGAACTAATAACTGAGGAGAAATCTGGACTGTGTCTGGACCAGTTGGGAACCACTGTAATAGATAATAGATAATAGATATAGTGTAATCTATGACAAAATATATTTTAAAACATAAATACCTAATGGATGTAGCATGCCAAAGGCCACTGCATCATGTGGCATCTCTGTGGATTTTAAATAGCTTCTAAATAACATAGTATAGTATAGTATAGTATAGTATAGTAGCCTACGATATGTCCTGTTCGTATTGTAACCTACAGTATATTAATCTTTTCTATTATGCTTTACCACATTACCATACCACTACCTTTTGTAGGCTACTACCCTAACCTATCTATTCATATACAGTATGTATGGATTTGTATGTAGGTACATGTGAACATTGTTAGTTTGTAACTGTATTGTATTTTATTTTATTCAATTTTAAAAATATGTATATATATATTTGTATATGTTGTGAATGGGATACAACTTCAATTTCATTGTGCGACTCGTTGTTGTAAAAGGACAAAAAAATGAACCTTATAACCCTGTATAGTATACAATGAATAATAAATATAGTATAAGATATAATAAAATGTAATAGACGTAGCATGCCAAAGGCCACTGCATTATGCAGGCATCCCTGTAGCTTTTTAATTAGCATCTAAATAATCTATGCCTCCCCACAGTTTGCTTTGTTATTTTCTTCCAAGTCTTTTTATTGAGGTTTTCGAAGTTAAACATACACTGACAATAATATAAAAGTGAGAACGACATTTCTAATGTAAATATATAGAAAATGTTCAAGAAATGGAAAAAAGCTGAGTTATCATACATGTATAGTATGGCAGACAAGTTTTTACAGATACAATTCATCATTTTATTTTTAAAAGACTGAAGAAAGAGATACTGATAAAAGAGAGAAAGAGGGAAAAATCTTTGCCCTTTTTTCAAACTCAATTTGTTCTTGTGACTTTTATTTTGAAAAACAGAGAGCGGAAGTTGTGCGTTGCTTGTCGCCCGTCCAGCAGCAGGAACTTTCTCTTCTTCGTTCCTACACAACAAGATGGACTGGAATGAGGACGACAATGTGAGTCGGTTTCGTGTTCATTAGCTAACTGCTTCTGTTACCTGTGTTTTTACTGTCACACCTGGTGGAAAATATCCGACGTAGTTTGTCTTAACAGTATTATCTCCACCGGTTGGGAGCATTTACTCTTTAGGTGGCTGTTTAATTTGAGCCTGTCGGTAAGTTGCTGTAAGGCGGAATAACCTGTCTTCACTGAGACACATCGACACAGACGAAGCAACTGTCAATCTGTTAGCCTCGGTGGGCGTAGTTAGCCTGCTGCTAGTTACCTGGGGTTAAACAGTGGCTAGCGTTAGCTAGCTAATTTCTCCTCACCCTTCAGATATAGCTAATTCTCTTCGTGTAAAGACATTGACGTCCACGTTAGGGGAAGTCTGTTTGACTTGTCTGGGTGACATGATAATGTGTTGACAGCTAGCGAGTGTGTTTAACCATTTCTTGGCGTAGTTACCTTTAATATCTGCGCCTGTTTTGACGACAGTGCGATCCTCTTTTTTCTAATTGTCTTTAGCTGCATGTGTTCATCCAAATCCACATGTGTTTGTAATCATTACAGCCAGACAGTGGTTTGCCTCTGCCATATGTTAAGTTAGCCATCTGTGCGGATCATGGCAGCAGATTATCAAGAGTATGACCGTCAGCATCAACATCCAGACTGACAGAGATAGCATCACCCACATCCATCCCAGGGGGTGGAGAACAGCAGCTAGGGGCAGCTGTGGTTAAGGAGTAGTTCACCTCAGAATACAATATTAACCCATTTTCTTACATGTATGGCCCTGAAATTTACAGACAACCAACCCAAGACAATATACCCAAAGTGTTTCCATATAACCCTCCTCCATCCATTTCTTTTAACATCTTCAGTAGTGCAAAATGTTTATCACACTCTTAGTCAGCTCAGTAGGAGTGGGTGAAATGGTTAAAATAGTCTTACACAGTATATTTTATAATCTCAGGACTGCAACTAACAGTTATTTTCATTGTAGACTAATCTGTCAAATCTTTCGTTTTGAATTTATGATGCGTTTAGTCTCTAAAAAGTGAGAAACAGTGAAAAAATGTCTTTCACATTATCCCAAAATCCATGGCGATGCATTCAGTATACAATAAAAATTCAAGTTACGATGATATAAAATAGAATATATGGTGTTCGGCCTGAAAATCCACTTAAATGCGATAGTCAACTAATTGTTTCAACACTAAATTTTGTGTCAGTACCTATGACTATTGAGTAAATAGGCCTTAAATTTGTTGAGAAATAGTTTTTTGATATAATAACCAGGTCAGCCTAGTTGACCCTGTTCCCTGTTCCTTAATTCTTAACATTGTGTCTGGTGTAATGAACCCAGAGATAATAAAGTGATAGCTTTTATACCATGGTAAAACAATTAAGCAAAATTCCTGACGACTGAGAAATACCTCACAGTATATGTTATTGTCACACTGCCTAACTCTACAGCTCGTGCACAAAAATATAAATGTTTTGTAGCTGTTTGCTGCCATCCAACTATGTTTGCTTTTTGCCACATTATCACTTATTTAACACAGTGACACCTTACAAATACAAGATGCAACTTCAGCCTAAGAGCAGCTGGGTGACCTCAGTGAGTGGTCAGCTGGCTTTCGTCCCTTTAAGACCGCAGGAGTCTCATTATGTGACCGGCTCTAATCAGCAAAGCTATTGTTCTCTGCCAATTTTAAGTCTCCACGTGGACCACTTTGGACCAAATCTGTGTGTTTTCCTTGTACATGTGTCACAGGGTCACGGCCACATGCATGACGGCTGTCAACACGGACATGGAGGTCATTCTCATAGTCACGGGCCGAGAGCAGCGCACCCCTTCATGACAGGTTTTCACGGACAGTTCGCCAAAAACACAGATCAGACGATGGACATCAGCCAGCAGCCAAAGAGACGGTCGCACATGGATGACAGCGGCAGTTGGGACATAGTGAAGGCAACTCAGTAAGTTATGAAACATTAGCTCTGGAAGTGGTGATTGTCAAAGAAGGTAAATAAGCAGTTGATGTTAAATAAGTTTGACTTTATCCCTTATATTCCCCAACCTTTCTGATCATCTGATAGCTCAGGTTTCTTGACCCATTGGACTTTTTAGAGATGCTGCTCTGTTCCCATTTCCAATGGAAAGTATTGCCCAAGTTACTATGATAAAATCCAAGTTGTAATAAACCATACATTTTCTTTAATGTTTAATATATTTGTAAAAAAAAACAAAAACGCAGAAAGGCATTTTTCTGAGTGTACCATAATATATTGTGCAACCAGACCAACACTGACACTTCCTATTTTCCTAAGGCTGCAGATGACCTCGTAAAACCTTTGTGAGATGAAATTATGTGTCCTTATGCAGGATCAAATAGTTTATTTGGCCTTAAACATTTAGTGTAATAATATTACCCGCAACATAATAAAAGATCTAATATAGATATAACATACAAAAACTTCCTCTTGAATGGATTACCGATGCAACTATGACAACCACACAGGAAAAGATGTCACTTACATGCATTACTTTTGTTGCTGTCTTGTTCTGCAGCTCCTCAACAAAACACTGAAGTAATAACGCGTCAGAATGTAGAACCACACCAACTCTTAACCTCAGAGTTGACTGACATGAAATAACCTCAGAGTTGCATGACTGAAATGGTAGTTTCTGCTTTCATTTTGTTTTCTCTGTTTATGGCCATAAAAATAAACAGTCTGCCTAGGTTTTTTACTAAAATGTATTAGGAAGGTATAAGATTCAAATAAATTTAAACTATGGAGTGCACAAGTTACCACAGCGTTTGTTTCTTTACCATCAATTTCAGGCACTGACAACTATTGGATCAATATATTTGCACAGGAGTTGTGCAACAAAACTCAAGGAACGTACAAAGTCTCTCAGAGGTCTGTGTTTAATTATCAGTCAGAGGGCGATGATTCATTTTGTCCAGTTTGAAAGCAGCTTAGAAAGAAAAAAAGTAAAGGCTGCACAAACCTGTCAGTGTGCTGTAGCTGAGATTAGTACAGAGCAGTACTCGCAGTTAACTGATCGGTGAGTAAGGGTGCGGGAGAACAAAGGTCACTCTTCTTGTATGGCAGGGAAATGAAAGAAAAGAATTTGCGGCGCTGCTCCTATCTGTCTGTTCATCTCACCGTCTGTCAGAGGAATCCATGTGTACATGTGCTGCAGATCTTTCTTTTGATTAGCGTTTTCTTTTCAATTATTTTTGAAAAAGGTATTAACATGCACAGCCCTGCGATAGTCCGGCAACCTGTCCTGCCTCTCGCCTAATGTCAGCTGGGATAGGCTCCAGCCCTCCCCACGACCCTCAAGAGGATAAGCAGTTACGGAAATGAATGGATGGATGGATGGATAAACATGCACATTACATAGACAAACCAATATCAGCATACTAGGAAATATTAACAAAAGTTATGTAATGCAAGGCATGTAACAATTGTAAAAAGGGAAAGAATGTAGAATGTAAAACAGAATAGAAATAATTCAATAATAAAATCAGAAGGGCACTCATAGCCTGCAGACCTCTGCCAAGGCCAGTAGTCTTCTATGATATGCAGCTCTGCACTGCTATATGTCTGGTTAATATTTTCTTATAATCTCCAGTGGAATTTATTGCAGAAAATTAAAATTTGTATGTGAGTTAGGGTATAATTAAATGTGTAGTATGAGTGTGTTTACGTTTCTATAGCCACCTTAGTTTGAGAAAAACATCTTGATACAATTGTACCAGTTCTCCGATGAAGCCGTGTCCACAAGTGCTCCATAAAGACTGCTTTCTGTATAAAGATTAAGCATGGTGTCGCTGAATGTTAATTATGATATGAAGTCATTGCATTTCTACAGTTGGTTATGTTTTGTCTTTATTGAACTTTGCCCTCTTCTTCTGGATTTTCTTGTGAAAAGGAAGTTAGGACATCTTCCTAATTTTTCAGTGAAACAAAGTATTTGAGTGGTGCACAGTTACAAGAGGGATTTATATCAAATCCTTTGTATTTGACTGGACCGTTGAAAAACTGGGAAGGCTTAGCATGACACAGAGCTACACTGGCTGCGAAACAGTTGGCTACACAAATCTCCCTTGTGAAGTCAGCAGGAGGACGAGGGAGAGATGAATGAATTGTATCACCACATTGTTTTGGAACTAAAAAAGTTTTTGCCCACTGATATCCAAAAACACTCTTTATTTCTCTCCATATTGCTCTGTTAGGTAATAGCTACTAAAACCTACAAGCGGTGAGGTGTGTTTTTATATTACCGCTGTGGTTCATTTGAGGAGATAAACTTTTGTAAACACCCCTGTGGGCAGGATGAGTCATCCAACATTTGAAACAGTTTTACAGAAAAAGAAAAGATGTGTTTTGATGTAAAAATATTCTTTATTTGGCACAGAACAAGAGGTAAATGATCAATTAAGACAGAGACAGTATGATAACTGGGAAAACTTATTTATCATTTCACTGGGACTTTAAGATGTATGGCATGTATTCCACCAAGACCAAATGACCTGTCTCGCAATGTTCACCAAAGAGAAAAATAATTTGTGTAACTGCCCCGTGATCTGGATTTGCTCCAAAGTGTAATTTGTTCTTCCGTGGCCCATGCATCACACTTCCTCTGAGCCTCATTAAAAACTGTGCCAGTAGTGCTGCTGACAAACAAACCAACAAACCAAACAGAAAACATAACCTCCCTGGTGGAGGTATTAAAGCAATTACAGGTACAACTGAGGTGAGCTGCGAGCTGGGGTCACATGCTGTGGATTTTTATCACACAGCCTGAGGCTATTATTAAATGAACTTGATTTGTACTTGAACTCACAGTTGACAGTTTCCTGTCTGTCAAGTGGCTTTTACTTGAACATGTGTTATTATTTCTGTCATGACTTAACAGGTGTTTTGTTCATTTCATTTTTTGTTCTGTATTTTATTTATTTGTTGTTGCTTTACGTTGAGGAGCACTGTGAAACTTTAAGCATTAGCTTGGTAGTTATTATTATTGAAGTGCTTATAAAATGTCTTTCTCTGTTTGTTCCTGTCAGGTTTGGTATCCTTGAACGTTGTAAGGAGCTGGTGGAAGCAGGATACGACGTCAGGCAGCCAGACAAAGAGAACGTCACTCTGCTGCACTGGGCGGCCATTAACAACCGCTTAGAGCTCGTCAAGTAAGAACTGCTGTCATAATTTCTTTCTCATTGCAACAGACTTACCAAGGAGACAGGAGGGAACACTTTCCTGCAAGCTTCTCACCATATTTGTCCGAACACAGAGGCTGTTTCATCTGAGTAGTTGCCCTGTGTCACTTGCATAGTTTGAGTGGAATAAGGGAAAAACATTGTGATGTACGATCCGGTAAATGAGATGCAGGGTCATTACATTTACATGTATTGAAATTCATTGTTTATCATCACATGTTGCTGTTTTCAAGTCAAAATTGCCCTGATGTAAGTAAACATTACATAAATTTAAATAAGAATTGCCTCAGTTACGAAGTAAATGTAAATAGATCAGTGTTGCTGCTGTCAGTTGAACATCATATTAAAACCAAACAGCCTGAGTGCAGTCAGTCCTTCCTCAGGGGTTTCGTGTTTGTTATTTCTCATTGTCAGTAGAGTCAGAGATGAAGCACAGCGCTTTGAGCAGTAATAAAGGACTTCACAAAAAACATCTAGAAAATAAATAGAGACAACTGAACAGAAAAACAACAAGCTCCAACATGAAAATCTTCTGAACTGTTGACACCGATTTTAGTTACAACACTGATTTGCTCTCTGTATCCTCCCTGACAGGTATTATATTTCTAAAGGGTCAATAGTTGACCAGCTTGGAGGCGACCTGAACTCTTCTCCTCTTCATTGGGCCATAAGGTGAATGAATGACCACACAGGGATTAATGTGCTATGGTTTGATCTGCCTGTCTGTTCCAGATTTTATTAAATCCTGGTTTAATGGTTTTCATATCATTTATCTGTCAAAAGAAATGTTAAAAGGAGTATTTAAAAACAAAATTGATGTTTATTTTCTGCATCTTCAGGCTGTGATTAACTGTATTTGTCATAAATGAGTATCCTGGGGTCTTGTTTACGAGTGAGGGTAAAATAGAGCATGAGATTGACAGGTGCTTATGTGAAATGTCAGCAGTGATTGGAACATTGTGTTGAGGAGGGAGCTGAGCCGGAAGGCAAAGCTCTTCATTTATCAGTCCAGCTACACTCCGACCTTCACCTGTGCTCATGAGCTTTGGGTAGAAACTGAAAGAATGAGATCATGAATGCAAGCAGCTGAAATGTGCTTCCTCTGTGGAGTGGCAGGGCTCAGCCGTACTGATAGGGTGAGGAGCTCAGACATCCGTAGGGAGCTCAGAGTAGAGCTGCTGCTTCTTTGTTTGCAAAAGGGCAGGTTGAGGTGGTTCAGGCATCTGATCTGGAAGCCTCCTGGGCACCTTCGTCAGTGCTTTCCCAGGCACATCCAACCAGTAGGAGGCCCCGAGGCAGACTCAAAACATGCTGGAGGGATTGAACATCTCATCTGGCCTGGGAAAACCTCTGAGCTGGAAAATGTTGCTGGGGAGAGGGATGTATTGAATACATTGCTTAGTTTGCTGGCCCCACGACGTAACGCCAAAGAGTCAGATAAAAATGGATGGATAAATGAGTTATTTTGCCTTTATGTTTTAAACACTTCACTTTTATCTACAGATTCACAGAGCACATCTCTAATGGATCACAGGTCACGTTTTGACAGAAATGCAGGAGACTTAATTCATCAGCAGTGTGTAGTTATTTGACAAAACTGTATAACAACTGTACCAATTGAAATGAAACACAAGACAAGTGATGGTGACTGGCTGAAGTGCTCTCCGTATGTCATCTTATTTTTAACTGATTTAGTTCAGTGCTTCCTCCATAAAGCTGTCTGTGGTTTTTGTCAATGATGAGGCAGGGCCACCTCTCCATGGTGATCCAGCTGATGAGATACGGAGCAGATCCCTCCATCGCAGACGGGGAAGGTTACCGCTCTCTCCACCTCGCCATCCTTTTCCAGCACATGGCCATTGCAGCTTATCTTATGGCCAAGGGACAGGTCAGACTCCACACACGCTCTAGATCTCATGATACTGTAACACCTGTATTTGTGTTAACAGTCTTTTCTCATTGCATTAGTAGAGGTTGCTTGGAGCACGTTTATTATTCCTGGTTGGTAATCCTCTCATTTGCCTCTTTGCCTCCAGGAAGTCGATGGACCTGACTGCAACGGACAAACACCACTGATGTTAGCAGCACAGAAGATTATTGGGTAAGCACTGTAATCCATTATAGATATACTTTAAACCTCACAGTGAATACCTACATACTATTTAATAGTGACACTCTTTACATTTGCAGTCAGTCTGAATCTTAAAGTATCCTGGACATGTTTTCTGCTCACATGTTTTGCATGAAATTACAGTGTATTAATTAGAAGTGATGTATATTCAGAGAACATTCCAGAAAACATCTTTTGACAGGTTGTTAAAAATAAGAACCACATGTTGTTCTTCTGTCCTAGGCCTGAACCCACAAACTTCTTAATCAAAAATAACGCTTCTGTGAGTGCTGTGGACAAAGTGAACAGGAACACTCCGCTGCACTGCGCCGTGCTGGCAGGAAACGTAGATGCCGCCCACATCCTGCTGGAGGCTGGGGCCAGCGTGGACGCAGAAAACATCAACGTAAGTGTTGCGGTGAAGGTTCCAGTCTGCTGCTACACTGTGATTAACACATGCTAATAGTCAGAAACTTATTTCTCTCAGCAATAAATGACTAAAGAAAATCTGGACGTTTAGCAAGCTGTGAAAAAATGGATATGGCTGGACTTCTGTGACCATCTGGCATCAACAGTGGATCCGTTTTGCACTTGTTGCGAGTGCAAAATGTTGAAGACATAGAAGGATTCTTTTATTCTCATTTTCATATTGTAGGTGAAAGACAAACTTGATTAGGAAGATAAACTTGAAGTCCTCCTCTGCTGAAAAATGCGTTCACTCCACTGGGATGTTTAAGCTTCACTGTATCGCTATCATAACATGTATCACTAGTTTGTAACAAAACATAGTTCAGAATGCAACTTAAATGAGTATGATGTGGAAACTTGAAACCTCGGGTGCACAGACACTGAAAATAGACGTTGTGGTTAAGTAGGAGATATCTTATGCCCATCAGTTACGGGGATACGTCCCCTCCCAAGTGATAATCTGTACGTCAATTTCTCAACCCGTGCAAAGTTGTATTCCGCAATATAACATTGTTTTTCTCGCATGCCTTCATGGTGAATGAAGACAGAGAAAATTCTTGATGAATTTAAGTCATAGGGGGCCGCAGTTAACAACAGCAACACTATATCAGAACATCTTTTTACAAACTCTCACACAACTTGCACAGTGTAATCCAAGTCTTCTTTATCCAATCGTATGCTCAGTACTTCTCAAACACATGCATGTTCATTTGGGGGATGAAGTAATCCTTAAAGTTTCTTGCTGTGTGAACATTGTGTTCAAAAGCAGAACAATTAAAAACACTTGTTATTACCTTTCATTTGGAATTAAAACAATAATGAAGCATGTGTCATCATGGTGTTTTTTTATTTCCTCTTCAGGGTCACACTCCCATCGACTTGGCCCACCAGGTGCACAGCCCGCTGCTCATCCACATGCTCAACCACGTCAAACAGGAGAGGATTCGCTCCAACTCGCGCTGCCTGCGGATTGTCAACAGATACAGGGTATACATAACTGAAGACCAAACACATAACATCTCAAATACAAACACAAAATGTTTGCCGCACATAAAACAAAAAAATGTTATGTCAATTGAAAAGTGTATCTGTAACACCATCCTGTTGTATTTTCTAGGTCTTTCTGCAGTTTTTGCTCTGCACTGCCATGTTTGGAAGTGTGGGCGCCATAGTGGATATGAACTCAGAGTCCTGGTTGCTTAAAGGGATCCTGCTGGCCTGTGTGATAGGCGTTATCAATCTGGCTTCAAGGTGAGAACACATTTCCACTAAGCTGTTATCTTGACTGTTCATACTTCAATTTTAATGGAGAAAGAATTGAAAAAGACTAAATATTTTGCTCATGTGCTCCATCTGCATGTTGTAGAAAACCAGGTGTTTGTCATTTAATGAGGAATGTTTGTGTCTGAACAGAAACTTCCCAAGTCCAGCCTTTCAGACACTCCTACCAGCTACAGCTCTCATGGCTTCCGTGTTCTGGATGCTCGTCACTTGGTGCCTCTGGTTTCTGCCAGATATCCTTTTTCTGAAGGAAACAATGCCCTAAAACAGTTACAAAATTTTTCATTGTGTCAGTCCGTCTGAATCAGAGAGTGAGAACTTGCATCTACTGCTGCTTGACACTGGAGACAAGGCTCATAGACCAATTCTTACAGTCACAGGAGGAAAAAAAAATAGACCAGAATGCAATGCAGCTAAGGCAGGATGCATTTGAAGTGCAACATGTTACCATTTTCAAGAACTGACTATGTGGCTAGTGTGCTATATATGTATATGCCCAGTTTTAGTAGAAAAAAGTAAGCATCATTGGTAGTTGTTTCAGAGCTATTCTGGGAAATGTCTGTATCAGATGAAGGCATAGAAGAGGCCTGTCAATGTCGATCTGGTACACAGAGTTCTTACGAAGTATGGAAAAGTATGGAATTTGATTGTAGTAATTTTCAGGTTAGGATCAGTGTGGACAAAAGAAAAGACAGTATGGATAAATATTTCTGCATCCAAACTAACCACCGTGTCTATCCGCTGTTCTAAAATATAAAATACAGAATTTCTAAAAAATAAATGGAGCAAGTAAGTTTTCCATGGCAATTGATGTCTTATAACTGTACCAAATCCAGGCATCCCTGACCAGATTAGCTTGATAAAAACCAATATCTTTGAGTTGCATATATACATAACAACACAAATAA
>JAPZEB010000001.1:29504814-29517212 GCA_029783705.1 Chaetodon striatus
ATGTAGATATGGTTATTAAATTCATAACCCATATACAGTGGGATATCTGTGTGATTTAAATGTCTGTCTATGCAGATTATGCTTCTCTTAACATGACAAAAATAGCCTTGACGTGTAAAAAATGCGGGGGGTTTCCGTTAGACGCGCCAGTGTGGATTGATGGATTTGATAAAATGGAAGCATATCTGTTCGATGAGACTTGTGATTGACAGAGATAAAAAGCGCTTCTAAAAATGCATTGAGTGTGGAATGGCTGTTAAGACATGGCTTTTTACTTGAAAAATGACCACTGTCTTTTCATCCCCTAAATTGTCGTATCATGAAGTATATCAACAGTCAAGAGAGGCCAAACTTGTTTAGCTAGTGCATTTAATCTTATTCTGTTCATGGTCTAGTGACCTTCTCTGTTTATACACAATAAGCGTCTGCGCTGTCCTGTTGATGATTGATGTGTGTCCTTTGTGTCGGAGCAGATTGCCTTCCTGGGACTGACCACAGCAGAGAGGATGAACCTGACGCTCCACCAGAGAAAACTCCGACAATCAGTCTCCCTCAGACAGAATCCATACAAGTAAGTCGATATCAGTCATTGTTTAGTGCATTGCCTTCTTTGCATGTCACAGTCTTTTAAAACAAAGTTACAATTTCTTCTGCACGTTTCAGTGCCGCTTTATGATGCCATGTGCTTTTTCTCAGGTGGTAAACCATTTTAAATCCATATTTAATGCCAGAGGATTAATGTCTTTAGTTAATGGCTGTGTTGTAATTATGATGCAGGGGGAGCTTTATGCCTTTCAGTCAAGGTCTTGCACAGTAACGAATGTCGTCTCGTACATTAGCCCTGATTTATTATTAATACCACTGTGTCAAACGTGACATTTAGTCTCTATGGAAATAAAATCAGGACTTAAATCAAATTGAACATGTGTAAGCTGATGTTTCCAAACCTCTACTGAGAGCTGTGTGCAAATGCATGCTGAAAAGTGTGGCTCATTTTCCAAATTTCGTCTCTCAGCTCATCTCAGTACAAGTCTGACAAAAAACCAGTCTGATAGGAGATTGTATCAGGAATTTAGTAGCATGAAATGTGAGCTATTGTTCATACATTTGTCTAAAAGAACAATCAGATAGTTTGAAGCATCAGGATAGAGATGGTTCTGTGTTTATAAGCTTAAAAATTGTTTGTTGAGAATTGATCTGCATCGGAGACGCAGACAGTTTATTCCCAAACAACCTAAAAAAAGAGTTGAAATAGAAATGGTTTAACAGCAGAGGCAAAGCCGTACCTGCACAAAAAGTACAAGTACATTTATCATTTTCCTCTGACTGATCGTCCTCTCCTGACTCATCTCTGTGCAGTCTGGGTGTGGTGCGGAACCTGCTGTCCTTCTTCCAGCTGCGCTGTTGTGGCCTCTTCAAACCGCCCATCATCGACTGGACGCAGCAGTTTCCGCCCGGCCGCGACCAGCACGTGTTCGGACATACCGACATGGTCTGACCTCCCCTCCACCCCACGCTCAGGGTCAAGGGTCAGACTTTCAAAGCGGTTCTGGACCAAAAGCACAAAGTGTATTTATTTATTTTTTTAATGGTTTGGCTCCTTATAAAGAGAGACCACTATACGAGAAGCTGGTAAAACACAAAGCATTGTGTAGATATCGTTTGATTCAGTTGCTCTTTGTACAGCCTGCTGCTGCCTTATACTTGACCAATGTAAGTGAAATGAAAATCACAAATGTGTTTATTTGGGTGAGGTTAAAAAACCTTTAAAGGCCTAAATCGGAATTGAAGTTTGGAGATGTTTTTTATGAACACATCAAGCCTATTTTTTATCATCTGTTCTGGGGGAAAAAAAGAATCTTTGTACGTGTACACAGTTGGTTTCATGACTTTTGTAAGAGTTGCATGTGTTTAATGAATGACCACTATCGTACTTCAATAAAGCAATGTTGTGCCTGTCTTTTCAACTGCCTCTGTGTGGACTCACAGACCTCTACATACAGGTGGTGGACGATATAACAGCAGCACAGTGATGCAGTGGTTATCATTGTCGCCTCACAGCAAGGGGGTTTGAACCCCAAGGTGGGGGAGCGCCTCCATGCAGAGACTGCATGTTCAGCTTCCTCCCAGTCCAAAGACATGCAGGTTAGGTTAATTAGAATTCGGTCAATTCACATCCATAGGTGTGAATATGAGTGTGAATGGTTGTCTGTATCTGTTAACCCCGTGATAGTCTGGCGACCTGTCCAGGGTGTACCCTGCCTCAGCCCCTCGCAACCCCCAACAGGATAAGCAGTTACAGAAAATGAATGAATGAACTGTAGATCAGTAAATATTGCAAAGCTGAGGGTCATGAATGTCCAGATTTTTGTGCAGATAGTTCAACTCAGCTGTCATTTTTGAAGCATCAACTTGTAGCATTAAGCAAGAATGTTATTTGCCACGTCATATGACAATTTAAACAGACCTGACCAACATCTTTGTCACCACTAACCAATATTTTTATATTAACAATGAGACAAATGCTTTTAATATAAAAGGAATCTGTCAACACTACAACTATCATGATTTGTGTTTCCCTGTCAGAAATAAGAAAAACCTGAAAACATTTCTCGAGCTCTATTTTTTAAGGTGGTATTAAAAGGTCTGGAAAAGTCTCAAATTAAACTTGGTTATATCTGTGGACACCCTGAATAAAAAACTTAATTCAAATTTTTGTTAAATCAAGAAAATATTTATTGGCTGTCATTTCCAAACAGCTCATATTTTCCTTTAAATGTACAAATAATGAGGAAAACAACATTATTTTGTGTATGTTTAATGCTAATGTGAAAACTGACATTAGCCGTTAAGAGTTTTTTTTTTTTTTAATGTGACAAAATGTCATTTTCACAACCGTCATTTCCATCCCTTTGTGTATTGTAATAGAAAAGACATGGTTATGGAAATTAAACTGTATCAATACACTTTTCTAAGTAGATGTTTAAAAAAGTGGACTGTAGTTGAAGAAAGATGGCCCTGATTCTGCCACTGTTATAATGGTGTCTGCAGGTTTAAACTCCTCATTCAGAGTAACTTTTACTCTGCATGTTTGCCTCTGTGTTCTCATCTCTTCTAATTTAACAGCGTGAGATAACAGCTCTAATTTTAGTTTGACAGTAACATCTAATCCCGTCCCACTCTGCACGGCTGCTCACACATAATTGTTTGGGAAGAATTAACACATTCCATTTGTTAATCACTTGTTGCCTTGATTATTCTAATTAATTATTGCACAGAATTATTTATGAATGCAAATATTATTCTATTAATAATTAACTTTAACAAGATGAGGCACTGCTAATTGTATTCTCACAGCAGGAGGAAGTATATTCATCGACTTATAAGCAGGGACGGGCAAGTTGTTATCATCAAAGCTATAATTAGTAATACAAACAATAGATGAATCTAAAATAAGTCATTTATTCCTGTAATGAGGAGTTCAGCTCTTTTCTGTATGTGAGTTAAAGACATGGACCCCAGACTGTACTGAAATGTTCAGTTTCCTCCCTTTATTTATAAAAACTGTCATTTTAATAAACTCCATTCAGGACACATTTTCATTTTCTACTCACAATTTTCAGGACAATAGCAACTTTAAAATCTAGCTCTCTGTTATTTTACCTGCCCAGAATACTGATACCTAATGTGGTGTCTACGTCTATCATATATTACAAACAAATCATCCAGCGTAAAGGTAAAGGCCGAGTCTCTACTGAAACAGCTACCAGGGGACACAGTGAGTGTGAGTTTGAGGGTGTGTTCACTGTTGTTACTCCAACATGGCCTCGTTCCCCAGTCCAAATCCTTTTGGGCCGAAGTTCTTGGCGTAGCAAACTGTAGAGAAAATAGAAAACTATTCTGACTTAATAATGAACATTTTCCAGTTTGATTTTCCAATGTGATCTGTGTGTGTGTGTGTACTGTGTTCTGTACTGTGTGTGTACCTTTACAATACAGCTCTCCATCCTTGTCTGTCACTGTGGTCGACTCCAGACTTTTACCACACAGGACGCAGCGGAAACAGGTTTTATGCCAGGGCTAAACACACAAACAGAATTATTGCCCAAACTTTTGCCTCAGGCCCTTTTCTGTTTTTGTTAGTTTGAAACTGGAAAACAAATTAACTAAAAAGTAATCTTACTTAAAATATAGAAGTAATGTGTCATCCTTAATTTCATGCGTTTTGGAGATGAGTGTGTCTTCTACTTAATCAACTATTCACAGTAAACATAATTTTGATCATATAATTCGAGGGTTTGTTTGCCCAAATTTTTCATGCCACTTTAAGTTTTACTTTTAGTTTAGTTCCCCGTTGGAAAGCGCGTCTGTTTGGGAAGTACTGAGTAAACTGGATAAATGAGACTTGGGTTATACTGCAAGTTGTGTGAGAGTGTGAACACTGATGTTTTGATACAGTTTTGCTATTAAGACGTTTCTCTGTCTTTGGATTCTTCCTTTACTGTAGAGGCATGCGAGACAAAAAAAGTTTTCAACCTAACATGGGGTGAGTAATCGATATCCAAGTGGTCAGTTGGGGGGTGAAGTGTTCCTTTACACAGGTTGATTGCTTTTTAAAATACTTGCTTGTTTGTCCTTGTGCAAGTTTGAGGTCAGAATTTTTCTGTTATTGTTACCGTATAAATAGGCCACAATATTAGACCACAACCACTTGTCACATTGGTAGATCATCCTCTCATGCTGGCTGTTACTAATCCCTGTGCTCCTCTTCCAGATCCACAGAAGTCCCTACCTGCATACATGGCTCAGAGTCGGTGCAGCTGCCTGTAATCAGCACTCAGCAGCCCCGCTCAATCAGCTCATCAGCCTGAGTATATCACACTCCTCCCTGCTCCAGCCTCTGTTTGACTGGAATGACCTTACCACAGCGTTCTTTCAGTGAGTTTTTTTTTTTCTTGGCTCTGTTTAGTTTATTAAGTGTATTTTGTATTACGCCAGTTGTTTTGGCTCTAAGAAGCCCTCGGTAGTGTCACTGACAGCAACAAAAAAAGCATACTGTCTGAGATGATTTAGAGTCATGAGGGCTGAATTCAGACTGCTTTCAGCCTGCTGGGGCAAGAAAAAACAAGTAGATCCAACTTTACATTAAAGAAAATGTGCAGAAATAAAAACTTCATTAAACAAAATAACATGAAAACAAAAAGCCAGAGACTAAAAGCCACCACAGTGTTCCAGGAAGGACAGTCCTTACCTTTCCCGCTCCCATCACCTTCTCTGCTGCGTAGACAGCTTTGGAGCAGCGAGGGCAGCGGTCTGAAGTTCCAAACTTTGGGGAAGATTTATGATCACTTAACTTCGGGGAAGCTCTGTGGTCACTGGAGCCTGCAGGAGCTGGTCTTGATTTGCTAGGAAAAAAGAAACATTGTGTGATAATGTCTTCAGTCATCGGTGTTTGACTTTCTTACAGGTAGCTATATTTTGTGGGTTCTTAAAGACAGATCTGTTCTCAATCTGCTTTTGTCTTCACTATCTTTGAATAGTCACAACATCATGGGGCATTGTTCACACCTTGCTGTGCCTCCCCTCAATATTTTTCCAGTTTTAGACTTGTTTCTGCAGCTGTGTTGAGAAAGGAACCTTCATGCTGTAACTGTAGTTTGAATGGCAGTAATTAAAGGCTCAGTTTACCCAGGTCACCAATAATGACAGGGTACTACCAGACGTTTTACAGGTGGAGAGCATTAATCACCCACACATAAAGGTTGATACCAGTAGGGGTACATTTGGGTGTAATGGCCCTTTAATAAAAGCCCAGACTTATGTCTCTAACTGCGATGTGAACACATACTCGGCTGGATTCGGCAGGCTTGAATATCCATGTTTAGGGGGGTCAGAGCTCAGAGCTCCAGCTCCTTGCCCGTATCCGTAGCCTTTTGGCCCATATTTCTTGCCATAGCAGGACTTGCAGTAAATCTCAGACTCGTGCGCTGCAACCGTGGTGCTGTCCAGCCCCTTTCTGCAGGTCACTGTGTGAAAGAAACACAAGTATATTACACATTTGAACCAGCCAGTATTAGAGGTTAAATAAAGCTCCCACCTATGCTGGTTTTATCAGTCAACAGTGGCACTGATGTCTTGTTTCTATTTGTGGGAAGAGAGGGGAGTGTGAGGTGAATGTTCGAGAAAAGATGAACACTTAGCAGATGGGTGAGCTAATCGCAGAGGCCTTTCTGAGCTCCCACTGGAACAATCCAACAATCACATAGACTGACATCCAACCAGCTGGTGAGTGTTTGTTTGTGGAGAGAACAGTAAACCTATATGAAATGTGTCTGGATTAGACTGCAGCAGCTGTTTATGGCCCAAGAACTTTGACTGTACCACAACAGGGCAGTTCAGGTCAGGATGTCCGGACAAAGAAGGAGAGGAGGGGAAACTACGATGGGCCAGAGAGCGGCCATTCAGTTACCAGGACACATGAGAAAAGGGCAGTTAATAGAGAATAATGAAAGAGATTGCTGAGAGAACGTGGTCGGTTCTGGCTGAACTGTAAAAAGAGCAGCAGGTGGAGGATGAAGAGTAGAAAGAGGAGAAGTGATTATAGAGAAAGAGAGGAAATAAAAGACAGTGTGAGACGGATGTAAGAAAAAGGGAAATGAAAGCAGGCAAGAAAGAAAAAGCAGAGAAAAAGGCAAGACAAAAAGGAAATAAGGAAATGAAGACAGGAAGTTAAAAAATAGACTGAAAAGGAAGCTAGTAAAAAGAAAGAAAAACAGAAAACTGACCAAAAAGGAGAAGATGAAGTAGAGAAGAGAAAGTAAAAGACAGGAAAAGAAGGCAAGATGACATAAATAAATGAAACGGAAATAACAATAAAACCAACAAACAAACAAACACTGAGTCCATGAAAGACAAAGAGAATACAGAGAGATGCTCCTGTGCTGTTGTTTGGCTCTACTGTCAGGTCAGAGGCGGCTGTCATTGTGAGCACCCAAACGTGTCAACAAGGCAATTGATAAGAGCAAATGAGGCACGCAGTAACATGAAGGGAGGGTGTTAAACAGCTCTGGACTATGCTGATCCACCATGACAGTAGGACTCTGCTGGACCAGTGTAGAAAAGAAAGAACCAGTGTGCTCACTGCAGAGGAAACAGGTCTTGTGGAAGCTCCTCCCGTTACACTGGATCTCCTCCGCATGGTAAACAGTCTTCTCACAGGCTGCACACTTGACACCTCCTCCCCAGTTTGGCATCTTTGAGACACAAAGAATAGCAAACTGTGAAAAATTACTCATTTCATTTTCATCAGTCCATTGGTTACTGACTGTCAGAAACTATTGTAGGGTTGCTCTTGATTTGATGCACACCAAGTACACCTTCTTCCTAAACATTCAAACAGTGCTAACGGTCTAGCGACAAGCAGATATTGGCACACAGCCAAGAAATAGACAATATGGATAGTTACTGATATTGAGTCATAGTGATCACAGACCCCTGAACTGGATCGAATCAAAAATCGTACTATGTCAGACTTTGTGATGACAGCAAATATTGTATTGTATATCCAAAGAATCAATATATCATATCATGATGAAGCTTTTTATTTACACCCCGTAATAATTACTCTGTGGATTATTTTCTCTGTTAGACTACTTAAAGAATCATTTGATATAGTGAATGAAATGTCCCGTCATTATTCATCAAAATGCATTAAGACATCCTCAAATTGCTTGTGCTGTCTGACAAACAGGCCAAAATTTAAATATAAGTTAACAAACAGCAAATGTTTATATTTAAGGAGCTGGAATACTTGCTAAAATATATATTTAAAAGATGAATCGATTATCAAAATTGTTGCCAATCAGTCAACTGATTATTTCAGCTCAAATGATATATATTAAAATAGTCGAGATACTCATCTCTAATGATATGAGGATGAAGATTATAAATGAAGTTGAGCTCGGACCGTCCAGCAAGTCAATTTGTTTTTTTCATGTGATCATTTCATTCAATAAATGCAGTCAATTAATGTGTTTTATTCATTATTTTTTCCGTTAATTGTTTCAGAATTGCAAATAAGAAATCTGCACCAGCAGATCAGACATCCAATTCAGAGATTTCTTAAATTTTCTAACCAAAATAAAAGCCATAATGTTTGCTGTTAGATGTGATACTAGACTGAATCATGTAGGTATCACAGGAGTGAGAGTTAAACTTCAGTCTATATATCCCTCCCTCTGAATTCCTCTTACATTTTTTACTAAGTTAAGGGATTAATAAATAAAACCTTACACCTAACCATAGGTCTGTGTGATGTCTTGACCTGCTGAGTTTTTTCAATACGCAGTTTGTCAAAATGTGGTATCTACTGAAGCACCAAAGGGAGTCTACTCTTACAGTGCTACTCATATTTCCTTATCAGTTCAATCAATAGTGCTTTTGTCTCTCTTTGACTCTAACTCCAGCCTGGAGATGTGGCCGTGCTGCCCTGTCTGGCCTTCTGTCTGACATTCCACCTCCCTGCCCGTATCAGAGGCTGCCCATCACCTCACAGGACTGGTATGTGATATTCTAGGAACAGAGGCTTTACTGAGACATCAGACAGACAAAAGCCAAGCTGCCTCTCCATCACACACTACTGGAGCCGTCTGATGTTTCTTCAGACGAACCAGAATTAACTCCAGGTGTTTAGGTTTATGTCAAAAAAGAGAAAAGTCTGATAGAGTAAATGTTATTCAACTTAAAATCAGTATAGCCTAATCATACATCAACCATATTATCCCTGTTTTACATATACTATATAAACAGGAAGCTTTACCACAACAGAAATGAGTCCTTACCTTGAATCCAAGCCCGTGTGCTTCGGTCCTAGCGTGGCAGTGAATGCTCTCCGGACAGCTTAAATACCCTCCATCTCGCCATCATCACAGTCCAGCGGTGACGCTCCAATGAAACTATCCTCCTAAAATAACTTGTGACAAAGCAGAGCCCTCTGACCCTTCATCACAGGCTGAAAGAGGCCTGAACATCAGCCACAAACATTTGTTCTGGATCCGCAGGCAGACAGACACAGGAAACTCTAACCATGACAAACCTAAAACTGACAGCTGCATGCAGGGAGCCACTCATATGGCATCTTATTGGATTATGTACAGAAATGACGGGAACTCAAAGCGTGGAAATGACAACTGCACGTGTGAATATGAACACAATGTTGAGCTACACGAATGACACAGACACACCAGAAAGTACTATAGCTGTGTAAGGTTCAGAAGTGAAGTTGATCATCTGCTGAATCTACCTCTTTAGTTCTCCTCACATTTACCTCAGTCTAAGCACTCCGAGCTTTCAACTAATTATTCTGTGACATTTAAGTCAGGAACCAAGGAAGCTATATAAGACAGAAAAGGACATGACGTCAGTGACAATGTTCGAATTTAGCATCAGAGCCAGAGTTTGGAGCCACCTCTATTGAAGTTAATGAGACAGGCACGCCAAATCACACTTAAACCCACCATATCTATTTCACCTCTGACTGAAAAATCCTTACACCAGATTAAAAACACACACATTCTGTGATGTTGACAGATGTTTTCCTTGTTACGCAGTGCTCCAGGTATGATGTTTTTCTGTAGGCCAATGCAGAGGTTAACGTCAGCATTAGATGCCTGAGATAAGGTCTGTGTTTTAACACAAGCTTTAAGAGACTTTCATGTTTTGTTATACGCCATAAAATATGTCAGTAAATACCCTACTTGTGAATTCTGAAGCTTTTCTGTGTCTTAAAAAAGGCTGTTGCTAACAACTGGCTAAATGAGACAACAGAACATCACTGCACACGGCTTTACAGCCTCCTTGTGATAGGAATAGTCAAGTCCTAGTTTGGTGGATATTTACTAAAATTGGTTTTATTTTGTTTCTGTTGGCTTTAAATGAAGTGTGTGTTACAATGATAAAACTACAGTTATTTAAATGGAGTCTGGTATGCTTGGTGGTAGTAATTTTGGGGCTGTTTCTGGTTTAACAAAAGTGATCTTACTCTTTAACAAAAAGGTCTCTGTAAGGATCATTTTCATAATGTCGAGCACTTTTAGTGGAGGTACATTGACAGTGCAAACACATCTACACTTACAACAAAGTAAATTAAATAATAATAATGCCAAAGTTACCCTCTAAGTTTAGTTTGATATTGTTAACTGACTATATTTGGGTTTTGTACTGTTGGTTAGTCCAAACAAGCCATTTGAAAATGTCACCTTGAGCTCTGGGAATCTGGGATGAGTTTTCTTTTTAATTTTCTTATCTCATAGACTAAACAACTGATTGTGAAAATAATTAAAAAGATCTATATAAACAATCTACAATGAAAATATTTAGTGGTAGCCCCTCTACTTGTCTGTACTAATTTCAATTGTATAGCTGTAAAGATGTGTCACCACAAACCAAATCAGAGAACACCACCACCTGATTTTCACAGAAAAATGTATTAAAATTCAATTAGCATTTTGCATTTAGCAGGACATCTGAAACAAAGGTAATTTCCTTTATAAATTAAACGTATCAAAACGTCTGATTAGTCTTAAAATGACAAATTCACATTTTCTGAATAAATCAATTTTCAACAAGGGTAACAGTTCACGTACATATGTGCAAAAGCCACCTCATTGGGTTTAACTTAGGGGTCATCAATCAACATTTCCAATCAAATTCATCATGCAGTCAAAACGTCCGTCTGACTTAAGTGTGCTGCTCCTTTTTCTTTTGTTTTTTACTACTCTTGGTAATTCAAAGAAAGGAAACTTGGTGTTCACATCACATGCATTAGCAGAAATGACTAAAATAAACAAACAAAATCAATAAAATTAATTCTCCTCCATTAAGTTATGCAAATATAGTCCTGGGGAAACAGTTTCTACCAGCATCACAATGATCATGACAATAGTGTTCGTGAGTATCTGGTGAAGCTGGTTTGAAATCTGTCCACTGGGCCACAGCCGAAGTCTGCATGGCAGCTATTTTTAGAGATGGCTGTTATGAAAATGAAGGCAGTGAGGGCGCTGTGAAATGTTCAGAGGTAATGAAAGATGTAAATTGCTAAACAGACAAAAAATAAAAAGACACCCAACCACCCACAGTACGTACGAACACCCGCCCACACACACACACACGCAATGTACACAGTCATCAGGGGTTTCTTTCAGGAGTCCTCAGTGGCAACGTCCAGCTTCCTCTGAGGGATGTAAACAGTTTTGGTGCCCAGTTGTCCATTGGTGGTTACCATGGCAGCCAGAGGGGAGAGGGGTACCGGCGTGTGGAAGAAGCTGTGCTGGGGGAGTCCTGTCCCTTTGGGGGTGGTCATCAGAGGCTGGACAACAGACAATATTCAGTTAGTGTTTAATCATTATTGGAAATAGAGCTTAATGAAAGTTAAGTCAGGGAGACTCTTTACATTCTTGTTCATTCACAAATCTCTCCGCCTCACCCTCTAGCTTCTACTCTGTCAGCTAACTACGGGCGTTACTCTGAATTAATCCAACCAGTTTTAGCCACTACTTCAGTAAGCTGCTCCCTCTGCTGATGTCAGTTGTTATTTCAGGGTGAACAGATGCGACCCTCTTCCACCCATTCACCTACAGTGTTCGGCACATCCAGTGCCCAGTCCTGCTCCGCATCCCATCATCCTCATCAACTCTTGACCTCCACCACCAGTGTCTAGGCTTCATGGGGGGAATATTCCTTAAATAAACATGGCATCCTCACCCCCTAAATTTACTATTTCACAATGGGAAGACAAATCACTATTCATCTTTACTGAGTACCATGTAATATGTTACTGTTCACTCTAAATGAAGTCTCCTTGTTGCACTAATCTCCCCCAAAGCATCTCTCCTTGTGACAACTGCTGACAGCGGGGTCTGCGGTTTCCTTATACAGATAGCTCAAAACCTCAGACTTAAAACTGAAACTAGCTCCATGGCTAGACACGCTAAACACTTGTTTTTTTGGGGCTATGGTTTGTGTGAACAGAACGTTTTAAAATAGCAGAAGGGGCTGTATAGATTTTCAGGCTAAATGTGAGAAATGGCAGAATTACTGATGTCTTACAGTGCAAATGACCAAAATATGTTGATAGGGATGACATCAATCACCCAACAGTAACTTTACCGAGTGGTTTCAAATCTCACAGTCTATCTATGGAGTGAAAGTTCAAGACTTCCTCTCTCCAGTCAGTTAACTGAACAACATGTTGATGTTATATAGTTTAAGTTTAATGTAAAGAAGCTCAAGTTATTTCTACATTTCCATAACGTTGGGGCACCTGGGAGAGACAGCTTTTTTAATAAAAGACTCAGACTTGTCAAAGCTTCTCCAGAGACACAGAAAAATAGTAATACAAC
>JAPZEB010000001.1:29517312-29535336 GCA_029783705.1 Chaetodon striatus
GGTTAAAGGTGCCCTTTTCATTTCAAAGAGTAACAAGCAGTGAAGTTGCTTCCTGAATACAAGTTGGGTTTTTTTTTTACCTGTTGCAGACTGATCAGAGTCATTGGCTGCCCTGATACAGACGGCTGGAGGGGCACAGGTGACACGGGTTTGATGAAAACCATGCCTCTCTGCTGCAGAGCCAGCGGGCTGGGAATTGTGTTGCCGCACTCTGGAGTCTGGGGCGTGGCGAAAGCGTTTCCTGGGCTGGAGCCTGAGATCAGACCCAGGTTCTGCAGGGTGAAGTTGAGGATGGCAGGACTGGGGCTGTGGAGCCGGTGGGGATGTTGCGTGGTGTGTGGCGAAGTGGCAGCAGCGGGTTTGTGAAGACGAAGGCTGGTGGGTGTGATCTCCTGGGCTAGGTCGGGTCTGGAGCCTGTTGATGACAAAATAAAACAGGTAAAAATGCGTATAGAGCCTTTCTCTAATCTGCAGTTATTAGCACATTAATTTTGAGCTTATTTTAAAAAAGCATCACAGAAAAACAGACTGATTTAACACATGAAAAGCAAAAGCCCTAAAAGTAAAAAGAAGAATCCTTGCCCATGCTTTAAAGAGAAGGCAATTAATAGAGAATTTAAAATAAATTTTGATTATCAATTCATGGTTTGAACAATTTACCAAGCAAACATACCAAACAATCTCTGGTTATAGGTGTTACATACTGCAAGGATCTACTTATTTTCTGAATTTTATGTAATTTTAAATTGAATATATTTGGGTTTTTGGACTGTTGGTCAGACAAATCGACTGATCAACTGCAAGGACATTTAGTGACATCTTTACCTGCAGTCGGTGTTTGGTAGATGTTATAAGTGGGAGTTGAGGCCTTGTTGCTTTCTCTCCCTGAACCCTGAATTTCCTTTTCACTGACGAGCGACTGCTGGGAGATTGGGATCAAGTATCCGGCCGGTACTAAAGTCTGAAAGGGCAGAGAAATAATTATCACACATACTGCTGTGAACTGACGAACACGACGACAGGTATCAAAGCCCAGTAAGCATCTTATTTGTGCATTTACCTCGGCATGGAGTTGTCCTGGCGTGAGGGGTACAACTCTGACTGGTGTTAATCCGGCCTCGCTGTCAGAATTTGCCGTCTTCTCCTCTTTGTCCAGAAGGTTCTCTAAGCTTTGTTCTAGTGTCGGATTGCCTACAGCGGTGCCAGGGGTGTTGACAAACTCAGGATCGAGGTGGAGGGCCCGAGGCGAGGGCCGGCTAGAGAGCTGAGCGCCACGACGGGCCTTCAGACGGGCCTGCAGGATCTCACAGAGTTTTGGAGAGGCGTCCTGCAGGTGGCCAATGGGAAGAGAGGAACAGAGATGGTGGGAAATACTCTAGGTTAGAAATAAATAACAACATAGAAAGAATTTTTAAAGTTATTGGGATTAAAAACCACATGTCCCTTGACATTTCTAACATGGAGGAATTTGCAAAAGACTGGTCACTTGCAGCTTTACTTGAATCAATCAGAATGTATGTGGTTTATTAAATGTTTTTACCTTAAAGTTGGGGTCTGTCCTCTTGGCTTTGGAGGGGCTGCTCTCCAAAGCTGAATCTGAATGCAGCCGCTTTAGCGTCAAGGGGCTGATGTCGGACGCCCTGATGGTCGGCAGACTCTTGGCTGCATACTGGCCTGTCGGGCTCTGCCCAGTCTTATCCTCAAAGGTCATAGATCGCACAGCAAGGCTGGTCGGCTGCGGCCTGGCCAGAGGGTTCGGCCTGGGGGACGAAGGGCGCAAATACACTGCGTAGGGCCCGTTCCCCCGCTGCTGAGGTAACAGGACGGGGATCAGGGGTGAACACTGTGTGGGGATGTAGGCAACAGAGCCTGCGGGCAGGGATGCCAGCGGTGTGTGGGGGGTGAGGTGGACAGTAGTGTTGACTCTAGTCTCCTGGGTGGGAGTCAGTAACGGTGCCTGAGGCGGTTCCATTGAAACAGAGGAGGTTGGCTCGAGCCTCACAGCAGCAGGCTTTGGATCCTCAGCTGTGGTCCTGGAACAGAGGCAGGACTCTCATTTAACACACTATATCTCTACAATAACTTTATCATAAAAACTAAAACTAGTAGCTGAACCTTGTAAAAATGCGCCTGGTTAAATTTCTCGAACCCTGAACAGTTCAGATTAAATAACATACTAAATAGAACCAAACTTACGTTGACTTCTGGTCAAGCTCAATCTTACAGATAGCAGCAAGCCGGGCCATTTTGTTTGGGAAGTCTGTGTTTAATGAATCACCTGAAGATAAACGTGAAACAGATTGTGTCATAAACATACACCACAATAAATAATAAACCATTTAGTTTAATAGTTAACAGTTGTTACACTCACTGGGTGCACTCTTGACAGGACTGCTTGGGGCAGAATTGATCTTTCGACGGTCATCCTGAATGCTCTTGGCCAGCTTTATGAGGGAGGGGTGCCGGGTGAAGCTGCGTTTGCCACCAGGGGATGAAAACAGGTTTTTGGCACAGTTGTTTACAGACGCACGGGACTCCAGTACACATTTCTTCTTGGTAGGTAATTCGGATGCAGAACTCTCCGAGTCTGAAACAAGAGTTTTAATGTTCAGTCTGTAAAACTAGAAGAAACTAATTTAACATAATATCAGCAGCACTGCTCAAGGGAAACTGAAAGTCCTGAAATATAGTTCAACTTACACAGTAGGTCTTACGTAAGAGATGAACATCAATGTGATGCTAGGCCCAAAATTCCCTCTAATTGTGGGCCAAAATATGAATAATAAGTAAAAGGGAAAAGATGTGTGGTGGTACCTTTGACTTGTGGGAATTCATCAGGGCCGACCCATTCAAAGGCTGGTTTCCTCCCCCTCTCTTCTGTCACGTGGACTTTCTCGATGAGCTTCAGGCTCCGCAGCACATTGGCTATGTCATACAGCCGGCGCACTTTGGCTGCAAACACACGGAACAAACAGCAACATTATCTACTGCCAATAGGGACACAGAACATATTTACACATGACACAGCATGTGTGACTAAAACTAGTGCATGCAGCTGTACAACGTGAGTGTGTACACTGACTATTTTCATTCATTGCATTAGATGCCAGAACCCCAGCCTTTTCAAAATCACACATACGCTGTGAGCATGGGAAGTTTTGAGTGCAGTATGTTATACTGTTGATGTGCAGGGTCTGCACTTACTCTTAAACTTGTTCTTGTCCTGATCTGCGACCTGGTCCTCTCCGATCAGAATCTTGGCGGCCACATCCAGACTGACCACACGAGGATTAGACACCAGGAAGAGCATGACAAACTTCTGGCTCATCACCCTTAGAGATTTGTCCTTCCGACTGTTCACAGAGGCTAGACAGGACAATCAAGAAGTTAAATAAAACAATTAGATGATGAAAACGAAATGATTTGTAGAAAACAAATCCATCTTTTCGTTTTAAAACATAACTCACAAGGATATTTAATAAAACCCAGGAATAACCAAAATGCCAGCTATTTTGAATGCTCAAATAAATATAATCAAACACCCACTGATACATAAAAAGTTTAAGTAATTTGGTCTAAAACATGACATACGGCACTTCATCTTCTCACCTGCTTTGAACTCTACTCCTGGAAGCTCCACGAAGAAGAGCTCCTTCTGTCCCTGCTCCCCACTCTCCAGGTCCACCACCTCCTCGTTCTCCTTCTCCTCCCCATCGAAGTCAAACTCCTTGTCCAGGAGACGCTGCCGGATGTGCAGCATCTGCTGGCCGTACTTGTGCTCCTCGCCCACCTGCTTCAAAATGGCTAGTGTCTGAGCCAGTTTGGTGCGGCCGTGCCACATGTAGCGGTTCTTGGCCGAGCGGCTTACCATGTGCAGGCTCTCCAGTACGTTCATGATGTCATAGATGCGGCGACGTTCTACATCTGTGCAGGTGGAAAGAAAACACATGAAGGAAAAAAGGCTCAGGTTAATAAATGAACCGATATCACAAATAGCAACAGAAACTAATCACAGAAATTTAAGCGGCTTATAGGAAAAAAAATAATAACATAAACCAATTATTCCTATGATTTATTTTTGAAAATGCCACAAACTCAAGTATTCCTGTACATGATAATAAAACAGAACTCAGGTTTATTGTTAAAATTGTTAAAAATCAACTCTGTGGAGAGGCGTTTCATTTTGAAATCATTGATGAATTTAGATATATGTAATGCATGTCAACACATGATACACACATTATTTGTGTTATTATCATTACTGTAGTTATTATGGTATCATTATCATGATGGTGATTATCATTAAACAAAATGGACATACATAGTTGTTTGTAAATGTCTGGGCTCCGGCAATTTCTAATGGCCAATACATTAGAGAAATGATAAGACAGAAACACAATTTACAGTTTAAAAAACAATTACAGCAACCATCAGCTGCAACCAAAATGTATGACACTGAATGCAACCTGAAAAGATGGATATCGTAAATTTGATTTTGTTGAGATGACAAGTAGTTGAAACAGAAGACATACTGAGTTCAGTGGCCACATCGTCCAGGCAGATGTCGTTGTTGAGGGCAGGGTTTGGGTAATCTGGGTAGCGGGCGAGGAACTTATGACAAAGCAAACCCAGACTCTTGTCTTTCCTGCTGATCATTTTCTCTGACTCGTCTCCATTTTCACTGTCCTGCAGACAGATAGCAACAGATAAAAAAAAGCAATCCTTTGAACACCTTGTGTTTTCAGAGAGTTTCTATCATGTGTTAATGCAAGGTTTTTTGTGTACCTGTGAAGGGTCAAGACCGTCCCGCCCGTCATTGTCCATGCACAGCTCCTTCTCTCGGTTCCTGATGTCTGGACTAGCAGCACTGATGAGCATTTTAAGGTTGGAAGTCGGCGTCCAGGGATCAACTGAGCACGCTTCCCTTCCTTTTTTAGGCGTACTGAGGGGACCCATGGTCAGCTGGTTCTCCAGTGACACTGCACACTGACCAGATAACTTCTTTGGAGTATTTACAGGAAGCCGGGGTGCTATAAAGCCATCATCCTGGGAGAAAACAGAAGATAATGATTGAGATGTAAGCCCATTTATTCTTAGTAAAGTATACTGGGATATATAAAAAAGAAGTGAACAAGTTATAGAAACATTTAGATGCTTTGTACTTACTGACCTTTGAATCAGAGTTCTGGGTCAGGTTTTGAGATTCAAGCGCTGTACTTGACATTTTCCACCTTAGCATAAGAATTTAATAGGGATTATGTTAGCTAACGTTAGCTATGGCGATAGATTCAGTTTTGGGATGGTATGAAACAATTCTGTATAACTTTTAAAACATTTAGATACTCCTAACAAGGTTACAAAAGCAGCAATTCAGATATACTAGCTAATACTTGTTCTGCTTTCTCCTACCTTATTGTAGTTTATCCACTGTGTTATTAATCTGTCTTTTAGCTAACCTACTTGCTCATTATTTTAACATTACTGCTATTTAAATTATTACATGTTTTCGGAGCGATACATTACCGCTTTTTCACAGAACACATTTGTCAGGAAGCCGAAAATTTTAAAACAACGTAATAACAATTAGTTTAAGTACGTAGCAGTTATTAAATTTGAGTATTTAAAGCCTTTTCTGTTAAGATTTATAATAAAATCAGTTTCAATCTAATCAAAACACCAGACAGATATTGGCGGCAACTGACTGACGTGCCCTCCATCGAATCGTCGGGCCCAACGGACGCAGAGGTGCCGCCCTTTTTCGTTGGAAGCAGCCAATAGGAGCGCGGCGCGAGGCAGCGCACAGGAAGTGGAAACCAGCGTCCCGCGCAGGTAAACTGTTTTTTGAAATCCTTGGCGCGGAACGTGTTTACGGTAACAGCGGCGGCTCGCTTTAAACTTTGATACATGTATAGCAATGTCTGAATCATCACTACAGAGGGGATGTTACATTTATACGGTGACTTATTTAAAAAAGCGTAAAGTTCCCGCCCCAGACATAATGTTTGTGTCACGTAACCGGCAGCGAGCGCCCGCCGTCTGTTAAAGTTTGGGCTTATTTACCGTCAACAACACAAGCAAAACCGGATAATGGAGAAACTTCATAACGTTAGATCAAAAGCAGCGGCGTTAAGTAACGTTACACTACATGTGCAGCAAGTGAGGACGTTTATAAGGAGGAGGCGGTAACCCAGAGTCACCGAAACCAAAGCTTTAACGTTAGCTAAATGAAACAGCTTGATCCTTTTAAGATAAAACTCCAATAGGTACACTAGATAAAACACACACAATGCAAGCAGACTTACCTAAATCCGTGAAACAAGGTCAACAAAGGTCCCATCTTCAGGAAAGTGTTTTGGATACCAGCTCTGTTATTTCCAAATCTCCGAGCGTTAAAATGTGGATTTAAACTCAACACCGCAGGTTTCCAACCAAAACACGAAACACACAAAACACCCAAAAGTGAAATAGTACAAATTGTACGCGGCTCTGAGTTTTCTTTTTTCCCTCCTTTGCTCGTAAGGAGTGGCCTCCTGGTCAACTTTACTACAGATGTGAAAAGTTTGCCCAATTATGTGGGTGACCAGCAGCATTTGGCCCGCCCCGTGAGCATGCGCGCTTACGTCAAGCCAACACTGGAAGAGAGGCGGGCTCAGATCAGATACTGTGTATCAGGGGTGTCCCAATTTTTGAATGAAGGTTAGATTACATAATGTGAAAATACATGGCGGCTAGTAGCTTTTCTTTTTGCTTCATTAAAAAATACCTGATACAAATGAGACAAACCCAACTGTTTAATCTGTCAGTGAAAAAGTGTTGAACTTCCCACTGCTCCTGAAAGCAGCAGCCCTCAGTGGACTTGACACTTGAAATATCTGCTGTTAGGTAATTATAAGTTTGCCTATTTTGTGTTATGAAAACACACAAGTTCGGATAAGGAAAGACGCCCCAAAAACCAGCCCTTTCACGGGCAAAACTTTGGACATTCCTGCTGTACATGTAGCCCCCCATCCTTAGTCTAGATTGACCTGATGATTACTTATTTTAATTTGAGGCAAAAATGTCTCCTACAATTGTCCTTTATAGGCTTCCCATGTGTGTAAATGCAATCTGTGTTTTGTAATCACCTTTCCCCTCTTGATCCTGCAGGGGGCATGGCTGGATTAACTTTAATGAGGGACCTGAGCAAATATTTGCTGTTGGGCCCCTATTGACCAGTCCCCCACCCCCGTCCACCTCCTGCCCTCATATAAACTTCCCATGTTGTGGTCTCCAAAATCTGTTCAACACATGCCCCTTATGATGACTTGAATCAAACTGCTCTACGCAGCAAGTAAACAAAATATTGTGTAGTTTACCAACAGCTAATAAGCACATATTCAACATGACTTGTGATGGCTGGATTCAAATGGAAAAGACTCTGTACTCTCTCTGCCAGCACTTAAAAGCTCTAGAAGATTAAATTAAGGTTTACCACAGCATCTCCACTAGATGCTGCTCTTTGATTTCAGCCAATAGAGATGTAACACTCAGACCATGAATGTGCCCGCAGTTGTTGCTATGAACAAGTAGCATGCTGGCACATCCAAATGTAAGTGGTTACACAGCAGACTACACATGGCAGAGACCAACCAGTGTTCGTGAGCTGGAGGAACACTTCCTGGCTTCACGTTTTCTCTGTAGTTTATGGTAATATGATTAAACACAACTTAACCTTGGAATATGTACCATGTGAGCTACTAAAATAGCCTAAAAAATGTTTTAAAACTAGATTTCGACACAGGGGCCCTCAAGAATTTTTGAAGTTATTGAAAGGATAGATGCAGCACCTCATTTTCAAGGGGGGCCCAAATGATAGGGCCACAAGATAGGCAAATGTTGGACCCTTCTTAATTAATATATATTTTATTTTTATTTGCATTTTTGATGATTATTTAACATATGTAGAGACTGAAAAAGATAATGTAAGAGGGGAAAAAAGAAAATACATAAATACATACACAGTCAAACGTGTTTGCAACATCAGGAAATAAGTGACAATAATACAATGATGATTAATTTAAAAAGAAAAACAAAGCAAATTACTTTTACATTATTTCAAAGGATGTAGTTAAATAAACAAAAAAACCCAAACATATATATTATATAACAACTAGGTGTACCATAGGTACACACAGATATCAACACATATGATACCCACATACCTATATTTTTTATTTTTTTTACCCACACATTTATGTGAACAACAGGGAACAAGAAAACACTTCTATGCTGTCAGTCTTATTACTTCAGCTGTCGTATAATCAAAGATCACTGGGAACGTTGTCTATTGTATATCCAAATCATTTTTTCCATCTTTCTTCAAAAATATGCACTTGATTCTAACTTTCATGGTAATTTTCTTTTCGTTTCAAATATCTCCTTTACTAGATCCTGTCATTTAACATTGGTTAAGTTACCTTTATCTTGTAATTTGTTTCATCATCACTGCCCCGATCACTAAAAACAAGTGAGAATCTTTCTCAACTTCTTTTCCCAGAGGCTGCTTATCACTTTACAAGACCAAAATATGTGACTGTGGTTTGCTGTCTGCTCGTCTCTTACTTCACATTTAGTCTGAGTGATCCTGGGGACCCTGAGGTATGTGGCACAAGGCAGTTGCCTGATGTGCTTGGTATTCGGCAGTGACAGACACATATACTCTTTGCTGTGGTATTATATTTTTGTCATTTTTCTTTATTTTTTGTTGAAATGTATAGCCTGACTTTTTTTTTCTTTTACTGAAGTAGCCTTGGGACAAAAGCAACATGGTAAAATGACCCAGGCTTGTTAAATTTCTCTCTGACCATGCATCTCTTGAAAACAGAGCAAAACTGCCCTCATCATTTTAGCAGCCATGTGAGAGATGCTTAGAAAAACAAGTTTCTTGCTCTTCAGTTTAGGACACCTGTGAATCATGTGTCATGTTTACATGCACAAATGTCCACTGTAACCAGATTATAAAGTCAGTATAATATAAACCAAATTATACTTTGCATGGCTTGTCGTATACGTAATTTAATTATTGGGTAATTTCTGCAAAGATGATTAGCTGCTTACAGGAAACATTTTAGAGTGAAGCTGTATTTACTGGACGCGACAGTGGCAGTAGAGTACATGCAATCTGCTGATTATTTTCTTGATTAATCACAGAGCACAAAGTGTCATTTTCAGACACTGGTATCTTGTTCAATTTGACCAACAGTTGAAAACAAGAAGACAAGAAAAGAAAAGCTTTACATGGTGACATTGGAGAAGCTGGAACTAACCCACGTATGGCATTTTTGATTGAAGCAAGACTGAAACTGATACATTTAGTTTATGATTCTTGTTTTCTGTCAACTAACTCATTCTTTGTATAAGCCCTAACTTAAGCCCTGGTGCCCTGCTTTATTTTCCACCACTGGGACGTTTGTTCAGAAAAATACTGCCTCTCATTAAACACCACATTAAATAAGAATGTGCCTTTACATGCAAAAGAAAAATCCAATTAAATTATCCAGTTAAATAAATTATTAAACAATTGAACATAAATGAATCAGGGCATGTTAAGGCTTAATGTGATCTCACTGAGAATTGGATAATCAGTTATGTAGGACCATAGTCATCTGATATGGATAATCTGATTTTAATTGATTTGTTGGTGCTTGACCTTCAGTGTTCAGCTGCAGCAGCTCCACATCTTGTCGCTGACTTGTCTCTGTTTGGGCGCTAGGTGGCGGTAGAGCCATCCTTACCGGGAGTCGCCATGGAAACCGACGGGCGCCTTCAAGGATGTTGGGAGAGAAGAGCGGAGCTTGAAGCACCCAGTGACGTAATGTTACGGATGTGAGAGAGAGCGAGTGGGACCCTGATGCTGCCTTCAGTTGCTCCTCGTAAATTAGACGAGGCCTTCTGACTGGCTTAGTGCAGCAATACACAGGGGTTTGATCACATAAAAAAATGGATCAGTCTGACTGCATAATGATATCAAAAAGAAACTGTAAATCCATAACTATGGTAAGCATATCTGCCCTGAGCCAAGGAATATGTACGTTGGTTAATAAAAATCTGTTTTGCATAAGTGACAAACATGTACATGTGTAGCAAGCTGGTTAATTTTACACAGCTGAGAGAGATTTTTATGTGTTGTGCATGCTTTATAGCTCTGCTGCAGAAATGACATATCCTGCTTGTATTTTCCTTCATCTCACATGTGTGACAGCGAGACCTATCTGTCTAACAACAAAAAGGACATAGGCAGGGATGTAGCATCAGATTTAAGGCCCTATGCATAAGCAGTCTCCGTGGGGCCCCCTGCCCTTTCCCTCTTGACCCGTGTCTCTCTCACACATCTTTTAATTTTTTTAAATAAAGTCAGTTTTCTTTCTTTCTTTCTGTCTTTTCTTTTTTTTTGGACACCTGATATCCCTTTCTTGGGGAAAGATGCAAGAGCAGAGTCCTGCACTGCAAGATTTTGTGCCTGTTAGGGGGAGAGGAGCCTCAGAGAGATTCCACTGTTTCCCAGCTGGCACACAAACGACCTTCAGTGTTGAAATGTGGTTGACATTATGTCAGTTATTGTTTCAACATTAAAACAACACTGAAACGTTTAATTCTGATGGTTGTAAAAAGGTTAACAAAACTCTCATAAAACAATGCTGAAATTTCAGAAAGATCTGATTCAATGTTGAAGCAATTTTGAGACTATGCTTAAAGTGTATGAAACAACATTGCAATTCAACGCTGATTCATCTTTAAAAACACAATTAAACAATGATTCAACCACGGTGTATGACATTGATTCAACAGTGAATAAACATTAGAGTGCCAGCTGGTGGTTTTTTAAACAAAGTTCAGTCTTTCAGCAACTGATTTATTCATCCAGTGTGAATGTAGTCATGGCACAGAAATAAAGAAAAAAATGCAAACAAATCCAAACTTTTCATTTCAGGCTTTTAGAAGGCCCCTCTTCCCACTGGGGCCCTGGATAGTCAGCCCCATTTCCCTCCTCTATGACCCCTGGGTGTGGGTTTCATTTCAGCACCGGGGAGGACACATAAGCATTCTGGTGACTTTTTATGTGTAATTAATTTCTGCATCACGTAATGATGTTCATGTCTTTCATTTTGTCAAAATAGATGTCCTTTACTACTGTCATGATTTCACTGTAATGTGGGAGATAAAGGCACATAAATATTGAGGGGGACATTTCCTCTGCGTCCCCCCCTGAAATCTACACCTGAGAGCAACATTAAAAAATGGATTATTTCCTCCTCAACAAACTTTTATGCAGCATGTTGCAAAACAAGGTCCCAAAATGCTTTACACAGCACTAAAGCAGCATCACTACAAGAGAATTTAATCTAAAAACTTCAAGCAAAAAACAATAAGAATCATTTAAAAGCACATTTGTAGTATCTGGGTGTTCGTTTAGACAATCTGGACTGGAAAAAAAACACTGATGCTGTGTATAAGAAAGGTCAGAACTGCCTTAATCATCTCTTTATACCTCTTTTTTAAAAACTGGCTTATGTTTGGACATTTCTTGAGTTTCAAATTTAAACAGTTCTATAGTTTTACTCCACAGATATAAATACAAAATCTTTTTCTTGTTATGTGCACACAGTGTCTTGAAATTGATTTTTCCCCTTAAATTATAACCCCTTGCCTTAAATGAATATATATATATATTTTTTTAACATTTTCTGGTAGTAAATTGTTATTATATGAAACTGAATTGAATTTAAAGGAACTTCAAAATGGGAAAAAACGTTTTGCTGCAAAGACAACATGACATGACAAGTGACATCGAGATATTTCCGACAGCGCCTGAACGCAGCAGCTGGCTGCTCCGCTCGCAGCCAGAGGAACGGACAGCGCTGCTCACGAGGCAGGGACCATCTCCACCGGGAAGGTAAGGGACACAGAAGTGCAGGGTGAGCATCATTTCTGACCACAGACACTGCTCTCTAACGTCTCTTTCTCCTCGTAGTTCATTTACAGTTCCTAAATTTCGGGCAGAAACAGTTTGGAGAAAGCTGAGAGCAGCAGCCGGTCTGTCAGACAGCCTGTGAGGGCTCGCAGTTTCTCCTGTAGGGATGCTGCAGTAGCTCAAACCCTCGGCAAGCAATTTGTTCCAGGCTGTAACTCTTGAGTTAATGTTTGTCTGCCGTCAAGTGTCGGCTGAGTAGCTGTGTTTACCACAACTTACGAGAACTAAGCAGCACCATAGCAAGTTTGTGACCGACAAAAAGTTCGCCGGTTTCGTTAAAACAAGTGTTTTCCACAGCGGGTCATGAAAAGCTCACACCTGCAGTAATTAGCTGACGGTTTGTTGTCACATGAGCTTCGAGTATTTCCACGAATTAACAATTTCCAAGCTGCATTAGGCACAAAGGGTAATGTTTTAATACTTTGAAAGCCAAAGAACTTCATTAAATTAATGAAAATATGCCGTTGTCATTAGATTTGGTTCGTCTAATGTGCATTTAGCTGCATTTAGGATGTGTGTATGCTGCTGAGTGTGTGTAATGCTTCTGTTTTTCTTCTCAACAAGCACCTGTTCACTGTCAGGATACATCACTTGACCTTTGAGCTGTGATTGACACCAGCTTTTACACATCTGCTTTCTCTGGACATCTTTGCTTTCCTTTTTCTGTATATTTTGGGTGCTCCTGCTGGAAAACTGAACTCATTCAAACCTGCCCACATTTTTTCCTCCAGTGTCAAACAGATTGAATCTCAGACACCAGAGAGGATTATGATGCTCACATCCTCCTTTAAGATCAAATCTCCATGGCAGCGGTGATGGTTTTGGGAGCGAGAGCCATCCTGGTTATCTCAGGTTCCCCTTCTCCGCCCTGATGCTCGCTTCAGGCCAGCCCCTCGGGATCAAGACAGAGAGGACACCGAGAAACGATATGACCGAGACGAGGTGTGTGGCTGAGGTTGGATCCTCCCAGAGATTGGGTGTCACCTTTTTCATGGCGCAAAGTTGATGGACAGAGAGTTCTTCGTATTTGTTTGGATTGACATTCATGCACCACAACTGGGTACCAAGTGGGAAAGGGACTTAAATACTCTAAGTAGGTATTTCCCTTCATTCCCTGACAGAGGCCCGTTGTAAAGGCTGGATATTTAGCTGTGGGGAGAGCCAGAGTACTCACTCACTTATGGGAAGATGGAGGCAGGAGCAGAGGCTAGTCCACAACAGCACCCGAGGAGGAAACCTGTGCTGCACGGCTTGGAGGACCAGAAAAGGGTGAGTAATGACTGATCGTCTTTATCTAGATCTACCTGTTTGCTCTGTGTTGTGGGATGGCTTAAGACTACATGAAGCTGATATGAGAGGACAAGCAGTGAATGTGGAGTTTGAATCTTTTTTGCCACATGTGAATCAGTTTCTTTGCTGGTTTTAGACCTCCAGAAGTCTTTGAAATAGTACATTTACATCCTAAATAGTCATTGAGGAAAGATCGAAAACAGTTTGTCTCATTGCAAAAACAAAAACGACTCGACTTTGGCATGGAGGATGTTTTAATATCTGCACAAGTCACTGGTAATACTGCATCGTGACCTAGTCTGACCTTCATCAGGAAAACCAACTTGGGTGTCAAAGGACGCACAACTGGATTGATTCAAAGCCAAAGAGTCAGTGAAAGCATCGAGGCGTCTGTGAAGCCTTCTTTGATGCTTTGTGGTTGTGTAGAATTACTCCAGCGGTCTGCGCTAAGATTGATGGGGTACTTGATACCGTGACTCATTTTCCCTGTTTCAGCTTCGCTCTGCATTTTCCACATGATGTTGATGTAGTGCTTTCGTTGTATGCAAACCTCACAGCTCTGGTTTTCCTGTTTAGTTTTCATGGTTCATGCAATCCTTCAGATGAAGAATTGCATGGTTGTAAGTTGACAAAAAAGAAGACGGCTCCTTCGGGTGTGTGAACCAACCTTTCAGTGTTCTGTCAGGTACATTCAGAAACCTGGCATCTCCCCTTACAGTACTGGTTCTGGATGAGCTGACATTCAGGAGATACAAGGTTTTCAGTTGACTCTGGCGATGTGTAGTTGTGATAGACTGGCACGGAGGCACCAGGCGACAACCGTGCTCAGGCTAAACAGATGTCTGTGTTGATTCAGAGCACATTAGTCTTAATTTTAATGTGAAGGCAGACTGGATTTCTTCTGCTTGCATGCAGTGAATGCTGATTCAACTGGCTTGCAGCTTCAGTGCTACATTCAGTGCTGTGTTTACAGTGTGTTTACAGCAAATACCCACCTTCACTACAAGACTTCTTTTCCAAAGACTAAAGTCTGACACCGTCTCACATCTAAAGACAATGTGAGACAATATTATGCCAAACTCCCTTTACAAAATATGATATTTTAACAATTCCTAACAAGTCTGCAAAAACACATACATCTAGAGACACAAGATTAAAGGCGTCATGTTGGCAGTATTCTTGTCAAGTCGGCATCAATATCATCCATAAAGATAAACTGTATTTACATAGAAACTTTACATTTTGGATTTTGTAGCCTCAACCTGCTACTACACTCTATTTTGTTATCTGTGCTGTTTATATGGGCGGAGGCAGGGGGAATAAGAAGCAAATGGTTTAAAACAGTAGGATTTCCCACTTTAACAAGTGCTGGTTGGCTGAACAGATACATGTGGAATCAAACACTGGCTCTTGTTCACTCCACAACTCCACCAGTTTCTCCTCATTTTCCACAGTACGAGAGACTCGTTCACGGTTTTACTCTTCGTCTTTGCTGCTTCTTGTTTGGTGCTGGACAGAGTGCAGCTATTGGTTGTTGACAGTGTTTATGTCATTGAACTATGACATAAACATGACATAAACAGCTATTTGCATGAGCCAAGATTACAAACTTCTGATAATATGAAATGTGATTTTGTTGCAATGTAAGAGAAAAAGACAAGAAAACAAGAGTTTGATGACCACATCACACCAAATGATTGACATCACAGGAGCGTACATCAACGGAAGTAAAATTCTTGATTTTATTCCAACATTACACTGAATTCTGCGACCCGTCAGAGTTCATGCCCCATCCATTAAAACCTAACCCAGGGGGCAACCTGCGGCTTCAGAGCCGCATGTAGCTCTTTAGCCCCCCTCCAATGGCTTCCTGTGGCTTTGACCTAAAATTAGGATACATGGAAATGAATCATGGTTATTTTTGAACATTTTAATTTTAATTTATCATTGTTGTAGGCCTATAGTGAGTCTCACCTTATCCAACTGTAAAAATGTGTAATCTATGTAATCTAAGGGCTACAACTAATTTAAAAAAATGTTTTAACATTTCCTCAACTAAAAATTTAATGGTGCAAAGACAGATTTGTTTACTTTCGCTGCAAGGTACCAAATATTCATTGATATTACTACAGAGTAGCCACCCGGCGGTAAAACATATTAATGATTAGACCTATTAGTGATGTTGATAAGCTAATTTAGACTTAATACGGCTGTGTTATCTTAATTATGAGGCTCAAATATATTTTGCAGCTCCAGACAGATCTAATTAATTTATTTGGACCAAATGTGGCTCTTGTGGTAGTAAAGGTTGCCGACCCCTGCCCCAATCACTTAATTAAAACTCAGTGATTTTTAAGGGAATCTGCTACTGGGTGACAGAATCTGACAGGTCACAGATTTATGTGTGACAGAAATTTGTCTGTGGCAGTGAAATCGTTTAAAAAGTCAATTGGTGTAACATCGGCATATGGTAGCGAAACAGGAGGGATCCCCAAATCCTCTGGGTGGGTACCCTCACTTAGGTTCGTAGTGTTAGGTTTCAAGGGCAGCTGAAGGTTGGCCAAGCTTACAAGGTCACAGCTTTTATGTTTGAGTTCAGTCACTGCTTAGTGTGGTTCTGTTCCAAATGTTGTGAAGATTTGTTGGACTGTACTTCCTCTGCTGTACTGTAGGTGTGCCAGGGATCAGATTTAATAAAAGGGTTTATTCCTTTTTCTGTTTTCCGTCCTGTCCTCCCCCCGTAAATTATTGATTTGATCAGGTGTGTTAAATTAGTCACTTGGGATTATGTAGAACATGAATATTAATTGATGTGACCAAAGTCCCAGCTGCTGTTTTCCAATTTTCCAGACTGCAGAGCCTCTCTGGATGCTAAATGACACGCTGAGCAGCAAGGGGACTTAAAGCATCTCCGTCTAGTGTTTGGTTTCATCATGAAGCTCAATATTTATGAAACCCCACACAAACTATGTTTTTTCACTGCATTTTTGTTGCTATGGTGACCAGCCCTGTTACCGTCCATAAAGTGAGTTTTTGCCCTTTGCATGCTCGATGAGTTATCAGCAGCGACACGTCTAGATTTCATTAGAAGCCTCAAAGGTGGCGGCATCATCAATCGGAGACCAGACGAGGCCAGACGCTCTCGGGGGAGGAGAGGCTGTGCCAGACCGAGCCAATACTCACCTGCCCTCTTAATGGACATCAGCCGACTTAAATAAATTGAAAGCACTGAGGTAGTACCGTGGACACACGGGCTCCTATTGTTGGAGAATTACCTCAGGCATCCATGCAGCAAGGTTCTGTGTCCCCTGACAGTTACCTAGGCTGCGTGAGTTCAAGATCCTATATGTGATAGTCGCAGCAGTAGGAGGTAATTGGATTTTGTTCCCTTTTGTAGATTTACTCTCTCACATGTCCCCAGCTCTATATATTAATGTTCATTGAGTAGCAATCATGGACCTACGTGGGGAAGCAGAGAGCGTTAGAAGAGAATCAGGGATGTATTGTGTTGTGGTGAATGCAGGCTGAGTGTTTGATGGAGCAGAACTACAGATGATCAGAAACCTGTCTATTTGCTGTCATTTGGTATTCATTGACAAGGATTCCATGAGATTGGATCTTTAGTGTTTTGAATTGTCCAGCTGCCGACATGAAAGGATCAAGGATGTACAGTATGTACCTTCTTTCAGCTTTAATTGGAGAATGGGAATCACATGGGCTGTAACCTTTTCAGAACCTGCTAAAACCCTTTACCAACACTGAACAAATCATTAAAAATTGGAAGTGGAGGTGTTTTCCCTTTTTCGTGACAAATTAGTATGCATAGTATATGTTTCACAGATATAAAGTTGTACATCAGAAGTTATATGGTTTGAAAGGAAAGTTACAGTGAATGAAAATTATGTTCTTCCTCTTGTGGCATCACATTAGGTGCGTTTCCATCCACCTCTTTTAATGTGCATTTTCAATTTGCACAGTGAAAACTTCAAAAATTAAAAAACAAACAAACAATTGTATCACAAAAAAGTTTACACTTTGTTGAGTCGGAAAAGTAGGTGTATCAATAAAAGGCAAATGCGACTAAGTGCAGTAGAAACATATTCAGCAAGTAAATGATGGCGTAACGGCATTGCATCGGTCACTGCAAGCTGTCTTGTCATCTCTGGATGGCTTGTAACACACTTATTTACGCCCACAGAGCTGTTTCCAGAGCACATCGCTGTAATATAATCTCCATTGTCCAGTGTGCTCTCCGTTATTATACATCCATTGTTTACCTTCGTTTGAGGTTTGACTGGTGCTCTAGTAATGGCGTCATCTTGTTTTGCCCTCTTCTGCAGTGACTGGAGAATTAGCATCACCCACTGCTTATCTCAATGAACCAACTCCCAGTTGGATGGAAAAGCACATAAATTTGCATTATCGGTTAAAGGGTATGTTTAAAATTTGTGCTACATTTGCATGGAAACCCAATTATTGAGGGACAGTTGGGAATAGGTAGATTAAATAATAATTTCAGTGTGTTAAAAAGTTGTTAGGAGATGTTAGCAGCCTTTTCCCGCGTATGTTTTTTTTATTGAAAATGTATATTTAATGATAAAGCAATATTACAGCAATACAAAAGTGTGTTACTCTTCATATTCCTGTCACCTTGCATCATCAAATCAGGTAACTATATGACTTCCACAACACGTGATAAATAAATACAATAACAATAAACAATG
>JAPZEB010000001.1:29574007-29585242 GCA_029783705.1 Chaetodon striatus
GTGTCTGCGGTTTTTGCAGCTACATCTTCAATACATGCTGCTTATGGTCTGACACCAGGTCACTACCTTTTTATAAAGTCCTGACCTCACCTGTGTGCTGCGCCCAGGAACGTCCTGAACACAGCAAAATAAGAGGAAAAGAACTCGGCAGAGAGCAGTGTCTCGATGGATATATACTCCACCACACACTTCTAGTGGGTCATAAAGTGATGATTGAGAGGGTTTACTTGTATGTGAGTCTATACATTGTTTTTCTCTAGGAAAGTCCTGTGTAGTATACCTTTAAAACTTTAAACCTCAGCACAGATTACAGCCAGTAGATCACTAGAGGCCACCAAGCTGCAAACCTGTGGGGCTGAAAGATGGCGCCAACACGAAAGTACCAGAAAGTGCAGTTCTTTGAATGGCCACTTGAGGCTGGCTCCAGAAGTGGGTCAATCCCCATAGACCCTCATGTTTAAATGCCCAACTTTACAGCAGAAATAAACATGTTTATATCCTGCCACAAACAACTGTTTTGGTCTCCTTAGGTAATTTCCCCCTTCATGCCAACTGCACTGGCTGTGAATTTTCACCCGTTTATGTTTTATTGAGGCTTAAAGTTAGCATAATTAAAGGTGGGCTGCTTTGAGTGACAGGCTGTCTGCCTGTCCTTGGCTTCTCAGAAAGATCCACCCCTGGCTTCTCCACAGTGCCAGTCTCTTGTCCAAATATGGTCACTTCTGGCTCCAAATGGGAGAATGGGACTCACTAACTGGGATGGGTTAAATGGGTGTACTTATCTATAGATGATCTAAATTTACTCTGAAGCTTACTTCACTGTCAACCTTGTAAAGCAACAAGCAGCTGCATTTTTTTTTTTCAAATCTGATTGTGGTAGAAACAAAACTGAACCATCCACCATTTGACTAACTACACAGGTCCTGTGGAGATAAAATAATTACAATTTAAGTCTTATCTGTAATATTAGTCAGAAACATTGCAGTTAAATATTTTCATGTTTACAGCACAGCCTCACAGCAGTTGGAGGGATCTTTCCTGGAGAGCTGTGTCCTCTCTCATTCACTGTTTCCTTTCTACCGCTCTTTGTCTTCCTGTGTCTCTTGTTCTTCCTCACTCTTCTCTCACCTGCAAAGGTTTTGCTTCTACATCCTCCCACTCCTCTGCTCAGCCTTACTCATATGCCAGATGCCTGGAGCTGAACAGGTTTATCTAATAACTGGAAAATTTCCACATATTGAAATTCATAAGCCACAACCCTGCTGTTGTGTTAGTGCTCACATGCTTCTGTCTGTGTGACAGCACAATGTTTTCTCCTCATGATATTTGTACACCTTTCTGATGATTAGGTGTTTTCTTATTTTATTTAATTCTATGTCTACCTGATATCCTTGACATTGCTTTGTAGGAAGAAATTCTCTATGTTTGTCAGCATTATATCTTAAACAAATAGATTTGCTTCAAATTTGGTGGATGGAGTGCTTTTGATTTAAGACTTTTTTTGGTGATCCCTGTTGGGGATTTTAATCTTAAGAGAATTTCTGATTGAGGTCTGAGTGAGATACTTAAAGTAGACGTAGATAGAAAGCGTTGGGGGTCAGACACAGATGTGGTATTTGACAAAAGTCCTTGGATTGAAACTGAGAAGACTGCAAAGGCTTGTGTTGTATCAGAAAACCAAAAATAAATTAGAAGAAACAAAGACACAAACAGTTGTGAAGGTTGTAGTTTCTGGTCTGATAATGGGAAAGTGCCTCCTTATTTGTTTTCTATACAGCTTCCCCTTTGGGAAAATGATGTCATCCATTTTCAGCAAAAGCACCTGTAAGAAAAAAAGCGGCACCAAACTCTCTGCAGCCTTATTCTGAGAGTTGTTGATCCTGCAGGTGGAGGGATTTCTTTCTGCTGATGGAAGCAACAGCAGTGACACTCAACTGACTGTGACTTTGGAGGGACGACAGCAGCTCTTCTTCTTCCGTTTTTTATTTTGTCCTCTCCTCTCTTAGTCATACTCACACCTCAAAAGCAAAGCTCAGTTCTGGAGTGCTGGCAGAGCTCCCGTGAGCTTAGCATCTGTTGGATTACTCTTTCCTGACCCAGACTGTAAAAATGATTGACGCCAGGCACTGTCACAGTCTCTGCTCTCTCTCTGTCAGGATATCGACTGATTGGTAGAGATAGCGGATGAGACTAATAAAATATTAAAACGCAGAGGCCGGCGTCTGTGTTAGGCCCCATAACGTGGTGACATGAGCTATTGAACCCAGGCTTTTATCACCACTGTGGAAGAACGCACAGAGTTGCAGCATTGATTTGGAGTTTCTTTTTACTGCCTATTTTTTATGACAGACACACTTAGGCACTTTTGGCAAAAGTCCTTTCAAGCCTCATGGCGTTGCCTCACTTCAAACAGAGAAGCTGCTGCAGCAGTCACTCCCCATGTATGAAACTGGATCTGCTGCTCAGACATATCCCAGCAGAAGCACTTTCAGTAGCAGTGTGTGTATGTATGCGTTTGAGAGAGTGAATGAATGGAGCTGCTTCGGGACTCCAGCCAACAGCGAGCCTGGGCATCCTGGAAACCTCATCCTCTTTATGAATAATAAAACAAGCATCGTTAAAAAAAAACAAAAAAAAACCTCAGCCCTCACTCACGTTCTGCCAGCCTGCCTGGCTGGCTGCACTGACTGCTGCTCCATTATATATTTATTATATGATCTCTTTATGTCTGTCCGTTGTTCAACAGAGGGCAGATGATGGCACTGTCCTCCTATCAAGGCCTTGTCTTTTTATCAGGCTGGAGTGCAGAGGTGCAGCCATCAGGGGTCTGAAGGAATTGACTCATTTGTCTCCTATTTTGTCCTTTTTTAAATTTGCTCCTCCTGCTCTCTGTCTGCTCACTCAGTGAGGTTCTGCAGGTGCATGACAGACTCAATTAAATGTGTTGGTTTAAGATAAAGAATGCCTGAATAAGGACGGGGAGGCTTATTTGTCTGCCTGTTGCAGCTTAGGATGCATTAGGCCAAATCTGGCGTAAAGCTTGATTTTTAAACCTGAATTACCTGCCACACACACACACACACAATTAGTGGTATATTTTGGCTTTGTTGTACTGAAGTCCCAACTAAATATTCAGCAGATTTTCTCATTATGATAAACCAGCACGCAGCATCGGACTGTGGTTCAGGCTGCTGAGCGCTGAGGAGAGAAGACAAAGAGACCAATTTAAAATGGAGACCAATCACCTTATACAACTGACCTGACCTTTGAGAGCGAAGAGGAAGGGGTGTTGGAGAACAATGGAGGGTGTGTTTAGAGAGGAGAGGTGAAGATCACCCTCCTTGCCCTCTTGTGGGTTACAGCAGTGTTTTGATAAAGTGCGAGGCTAATGTGCAGAGACGGTAAAATGTCAGGCTTACCGTGTGACTGTCAGGCCGCCTGCGCAGGTCATCCACCATTACACAGTGATTAAAACAGTTTGCATTTCTTGGCTCATTCTCGTAGTGGTAAGTAGTGCAGTGACAAGGACATGAGCCCTCACTGGCTACACATTGAAGATATCTTGAAATTTAGTTTTGAGTTGTCATAATTTAATCAGAGATGTCTGGATTTCACATTTTTCCCAGGCAGAATTAATGGTTAGTGGTTAATTCTCTATTGTCAGAATGTAATTAGAAATATGTCAAATCTGAATTTTGACTAAATGTGATTAGAGATATCCTAAATTAAAGGTTCTGTTTGCAACATTCAGAGCATTAAGGGCCTGTGTCCATGTAACGTTTGTGTTTTTTCTCAGTTGTTACCAGTAAGGAGAGAGCACTTGTGCCACCCAGAGAAAAAGCACCATGTCTAGCATCTCTCTCAGAGCACTTGGACTTATTTTGTGCAGCTGCACCGAGTTTTGTGCTTTTATCATGGTATACATTGTAAGCTTATTGTTAACTATGTTGTAAGCTCTCTATTAACGTAGCATTACCTTAGCTATCTAGCTAATGCTAATGTCAAGGTATTGTTGTTTTTTTTTTATAAGTGCCAGGATGAAGTGCTCCCCACAACTTTTCTGCCAAAGGAAAATGCCTTGTGGAAAAAAACAACCCAATGATATGGTGAAGTAATGGCATCCTAAGCAATGAAGTCACACCTCCTCTGTGTGTTTTGTAACCGAAGTGTCTCTGTGGTTTGCTGCGGTAAAATGGTCCAGCCACTGTTGCAGCTTGTATCTCGCCAGCTAGCTTATCACCACCACTTTGCACAGCAGGTGACTGTGGCTCAGAGGGTAGGGCGGGTTGTTCACTAATTGTAAGATTGGTGATTCGATCTCCGACTCCCCCAGCCCTCCATCGGTGGGTGTTTGTGGTAAAAACTGGGTAACAGGTGGAACCTTGTATGATAACCTCAGCCACCAGTGAATGTGTGTGAATAAGTGAATGTGACTCGTAGTGGAAAAAGTGTTTCAAGTGGTTGGAAGACTAAAACGGCGCTATACAAGTTCAGGTCCATTCACTGTGCGCATATGGCAGTGTTGTCACAGAGTAGTAACAATGTAGTGTAGTAACAATGTTCGCTCTTTCAGCACTGTTGCCGTTCTTATGAGCCGTTTGTAAAGTTAGTACTGTTAGACTCTAGCCACTGGCTCAGCCACCTCCATGTTGAGAACTGTGTGTAGACAACTAATACACTATCAATTTCGCATGGATCCTCTTAACGTTTTTACTACTCATAAAGGCACTGTAATGTGAATCCCATCAGTCCCGTCAAATGATAACATGACATAATGATTTCTCGGTCATTATAGATATCTTTACAGGATTTCTAGCTGGAAGTACTTTTCTCTCTTTCTCTTTCTGTGTCTGTCGTCTCTGTCTGTCTTTAACCTCTGTCTGACAGCCTATTCTCTTGTCATGTTAATTGTTGGTTTTCATCACTGACACATATCATCTCCAGCTGCGCTCAGTGCACTCAGTGGTGAAATCCATGCGTGGGCTGTTGTCAGCGTGTGCATGTGTGTGTGTCTGTATCTGCCTCCCTGTCGCGATGTGCCGTTAAAGCTCTCCTTAGGGCTTCATTGTGTGTGACCCATCTTGACGTCAAACTGTGTCCCCTGTATTTTGTTCTTGTTTCATGCCCTTGAGCGCTCTCTGGGTGTGTGAGTGTGTGAGGTGGGTGGCTGGTGGTGGGGGGTCTCAGAGCAGGTGGTACACCTTAGGGTATGGCGCTGCACGTCTGCAGTAATTTGGGAATGAGACTCAGGCTGCCTGCAATATATTATTGTTCATTCGTTCAGTTTCAGTTCTTGTACTCGCTGGAGCGAGTAGATGCAAAACACTTCTGACCTTACTATAAATACTAATAAAGAAGACATGCACAGGGAGAATAATTGCTATCCAGTGCAGTTACTGTAAACTGGAAGCGGCTTACCAGCACCAGATGCCTGCAGACATGCTGGGATTTTTTCTTTCAGTTCAGAGTTAACAAGAAAAATGAAGAAAAGGGGTGACAGGCCAGGCACAGCTCATCTTTGTAGTAAACATCTCCAGTCTGCCAGCCTTACTTTCACTCTGCACTCCAACTCAGTCTCTTAGTTAAGTTTAGATCTTCGTTTAATTAAATTAAGTTAAATTAAATTTTTTATAAAAATGTAAAATTTTTGATTTAATAAAAATGCTACAGATCTAAATAATTGTTAAGCTGTGCAAAGAATATAAACATAATTTATGGAAACCTGTATCCCTGAGCACAGAGGAGGATATCCTATTGTTCACACAAAGGAAGCTGCACCTTTCAAATTATAATTATTTTGCCTTTTTTTTTTTTTACACATTATCTCGCGTTAAAGCACAATGTAATGACTCCAGTTTCTAAAATGCCATGAAATAGGTAAAAAGGCCCAAGCTCCAAGTTCCTGGAGCCTTAGGGCACATGTTAAGATTGCTTGTTTTGTCCAACCAACAGTCCAGAACTCGGGCATATTTAATTTCAACTGATATTTAGGAGAGAAGAGGAGCATATCAGATTTGAGAAGCTGAAACCAAAGAAAGTTTGACAACAGCAGTGTCATCTGCATATTTGAGAATGTGCCTGTCCTTGTACTTGCTGTGCACTGTGATTTTTGTGCTGTATGAATGTTGTTGTGATTAAAACCAACAGGCGTGTATGCCTCTGCAGGTGCTGTATCTTTTTACACCTGCATCTCTGCTCAGAGAAGCTCACGCATTCAGGAAAGATTTTATCGTTAAGAGCACATTACTAAGTATTTACAAGAGCCCAACGATGTGCTATTCCCAGCAGAAATCACTGTGCTTCTGGCTTTCTTAATCTCCCATCCGTCATCCATCACAGCGAAGGGGCTGTCAGGGTCTCACATCCCACTACTATCTCCCCTCCCCCCTTCTGTACCTCCCAGCCCTCTCACCCCCCCTTTTCCCTGAATGAGGGAGTCCTCATTAATGGTGACAGGTGAGCATCCCCCAGAGGGACAGGACCGGTCAGGCCAGAGGGGTGGATGAGGATTCCTATGGAGGTGATGGGGAGATGAACACAGGGAGGATCCTCTCTGTATGATCCTGAGTCGGGTGCAAAATAAACTGTCCCTGGTGGGTGGCCATTATGGGGCTCCGATGGTTTAGAGAGGGAGGAGGGAGCTAGGCCCAACAGAAGATATAATGGGATGGGGGAGGGCAATGACAGCCTTCAAAAAACCAGCAGTTAGTGTTTGCTTTTTTGATGTGATAAGTCACACTCGCTGTGACCAGCGACGACAATGTCCACACTAATTTAGTTAAATCTGGAAATGCTGTTTACATATGAAAATGTGTGTCCAGTTTACACATCCCAGGTTGTTTTCCCAGTCCAAACTAAAAATGACAAAAGCTGCTGTTTTCAGATGTAGCTGGCATTGTGTGGATGTGGTGTCAGACACAAACACATTGCAGGGTTGTGATACTGATAAAGCCTCGGCACACATTCTTCCCCTCACTGCATATAAACAGAGCGCTGCTGCTGTTAATGGGGACAAACCATAATAACAGAACACACATACTGTACAAAGCTGGAGGTGTTTACTGCTGAGCACAAGTGCACACCCAGTGCATCCTTACTCACTCATTGCAGTGCTGATCAGATCTCTGGCTCAGTGTTTTGCTGTGATTCTGCTGCAGGGCCAGTGTGAAGAGATCAGAGGCTGCAGATAACCTCCTATCCACAGAGGAGTGGTGTTTTGAAGGAGAGGAGGAGGCGGGGGTAAGAGGGAGGGGAGCATCTGGAAACTGACAGAATAACAGATTGACACACGGCACCTTGGGTTAATTTTAGCCTGCCGCTGACACTTTCTTTGGGAAAAAGAAAATTTCCACCGGGCGAGTCATTTAAGAACACATTTTCATTTTTAGCAGCACGTTAGCATTAATTTTGCCATGCTGTCAACACATTCTCTGGGTCGCTGCTGGGTGGAAATATTGATCTGAATCTTTGCAGGGAAGTAATTCAAATTTCCATCCACTTAGCATGAAGGCTTTTACTCTGAAGCTAAAAGTAATGCTGTGTTTTATGGCAAGTCATTTCCATGTGAAAGGCTCTCCTTTTAATGAAAACCTCCTATACTATAAGGAGTGTTGTTATCCTTGCTGCTCAGCCATTCTGCAAGTGTTATCCTTTCACCACAAAAGAATAACAGCAGTCCAGTTTCTCCAGCCCACAGGTTTGACTGTGGTAATTCCACACTGGCAACATGTCACCTCCGCTGCAAAGCACAGACTTTATTTTTTAGCCTCAATGCCTGTTGTCTGTGTCGGCTCACTAAATGGAAAGCTGCGGCTAACACACTTCGGGGGCCACCTACATTGTGTGTACATACCATCAGCTCAAATCACCGACCCGTGGAGGCTGTTTTTAATTACCTGTTTGATGAGGCAGCATGGAAAGTGTCAGAGCGGGCGTTTCTCACTGCATGGTTTGCCAGCCTGGAGATGGAGAGGCAGAGAGAGGAGAGACGTGAGATCCTCTGGAGGGTTGTAGAGCCACATGTTGAATATATTTTGTGTCTGGAGTAAAATACTGCTGTATTTTATATGTTATTTAATGCTCGGTTTAATGGTTTACAGCCAGATTTGAGGTGAAAGTATACACTTGGAATGTCTACAAGCAGCTTGTTTCATGTGTCTGCTGTAGGTTCAGTAGCTTTTTTGAAGCAGCCAGTTTTTTAGCAGCCAGGTTTCCTTAGTATTTGGTCTGTCTCCTGTCATCTCCATCACTCACCTCATCTGTGCACTAACCATTGTGAGGATTAATTTCCCCATTGAGGATAAGCCCCCTGAAATAGCTCAACATTTGGTTTGTTAGTGAGTAGGGCTGGGTACCACTGATGGCCTGAATTGATTCAATTTCGATTCACAAGGTCCCGAACACAAGCGTCAGCTCAAGTTATCTTCACTTCTCTGTCTCCACTGTGGCATGTCCAGTCCGTGTTTGTGTGTCTCTGTAAAAGTGGCGCAGCAGCCCGGACACACAGACAGCAGGAGGAGAGACTGCAGCAGCATGATAATAAATTACACCAAAAAAAAAGCTAACAGTTACAGAGAAAAGAGCTAGTAACATTGGAGCTTCTTAATACTACAGCCGTTAATGATTTAGCGCCGGCACCCGTTTACTAACAGCGAGAAAAATTGGGTTAAAGCTTCACATATCCATGTAAAAAAAGGGTATACTAAAAGATTAATTTGGGATTTCCTGAATCAGTATCATTTAATTCATTTTTCAAATGAAGTTCGATCTGAATTGGATGAACTGATTATTTTAACTCAGCCCATTTGTCAGAGAGATGTTTGCTAAGAAAGATTATATTTTGTCTGAATTTGTTTTGTTCACACTTGTTTTGAGGTTTTGAGACAAGATGACAACAAAAAACGACTGCATGTGTGACAAGATAACCTCCACTTACTAGCTTCTCTGAGTTTTCAAGTGCTCATCACGTGAAACAAGTGCCACAAACACACACACGCACACAGAAGTTAAGTGTTGATGGACTGGAGCTGGTGTGTTTTATCTGAGACAACCAGACACAAGTGAACATTAAATTTGACTTTTCCCCTTTGAACATACTGAAAAATATCGTCATCCCCCAGCTGATTTTAAACTATACAATATCACACAAGAGGGAGTGCTGTTGTACTGAGTATCATACTGCCTGCAGCCTTGTGCCTTTGACCAAATTACAGCCATACTAATACTCAGTACAACAGCAAGACATTGAGTGTGATGTTGCTTTTATACAACAGTTCTACAAGCGCAATTTACTAGTTAACAGCTATAAGTGACGACAGATTATGATTCCTTTATTTATTTTTTGGCTTCGCCAGCACAAGTAGTTTCGCAACTGGTCTGGGACTGGACTGCAAAACAAGACATAAACATTCCTGCACACTAGCTTGTTACCTTGCGCAGGCTAAGTCTATGTGCTTGATCAGACAGTTCCATTGTTACTACAGCTGATGTCATATGAACCATCTCTTGTCTTCTTCTGACTACAATTCATAGTTGAACTCAAATGTTATTTGTAGAAATATGTTTGTCTCTGTTGTGCAAAGTTTTTGTGATGGCTGTTAATTCAATTAAGTTCAATTCAGTTTTATTTATAAAACCCAACATCACAAATCAGGATTTGCCTCAGAGCGCTTTACAGCATACAATATCCTTCTGTCCTTGGACCCTCAAAGTGGATAAGGAAAAAATCCCCCCCAAAAATCCTTTAACAGGGAAAAAATGATTAAAAAATGTCTGCTAAATTACAGTTGATATAATTAATGATTAACAACTCCTGTAAAGCGGAGTGATACATGTATCGTTTAAAGTCCCAGTACTGTTATACTCTGTATCAGTACTCATGTAATGTCTCTTGTCAAATTACTTGATTTTAACTAATGTTGTATAATAGAAGTTTAAATTCAGCAGGCAGTTAAGACAACCAGTGCTTAAAGCCCACAGTTTGAGCTCAGTATGTGTTGATGGTCAGTGGAAGAAGATGTTGAGATGTTTTTGACTTAGTTTTAGGGGCCCAGATTCATCTCCTTTGTCTGGATATGACCCATAAAACATATTGGTGCTTGTGGTTTATGTTACTGCGTCTGAGTGTGTTTTTGTGTTTGTATAAAACTGGAAAGGAAATGTAGAGGAGTGCATGAAGAGATTTATGTGTGTATATCTGAACATTTAGGAACAAGGATGGCTATGCGATGGAGCTGGAGAGAGCTGGGGGATCGTCTCAGATCCACCAGGATTCTCACACATGCCGCCCAGATGCTGGGAGCTCCTCTGTGCGATCCACTGGAATTAGAGACAGGTTCTTTTCATACCTGTGGGGGAACTACAAAGGCTTCCTCCTGCTGCTGGCTGCACACATCAGCAGCAGAGCCCTGAGAGTCAGCAGAGCCAGTGAACAGCTCAAACACTGCCGCTAGCCTCACTGGGCAAACTCCCCTTTGTTTTACATTCCTCATGAATCCCATGATTCCCTTCCAGAAATGCTACTATGAAAGTTGCACAGCATTTTCTGTGATGAAAACGCAGTAATATGTGTTATATGTCCTGCATTACTGGGCATAATGCAATAAATGCCTTTATGTCTATTTACATATACAAAGTGTGAATGGCTTAAAGAAATACACCCACTAAATGACCATTTGTATATCAGTTACTCACTACGTGTTATCTTGACTTAGTGATAAAAACTTTTTTTCACACATGCCCCCATGGTGAACGGAATATCCAAAAAAGGTTAACATTCATTATGAACTGAATTTAACAACAGCAAAACTAAAACATCTGTTTTCAAAATGTCACACAACTTGTCCAGAATAATCCAAGTTTCATTTATCAGTTTGTATGCTTAGTGCTTCCTAAACACGTGTATTTTCGCTAGGGCTGCCCACTGATAGTCGTTCAAATGTAAGTCGACCAAAAACGTCATTAGTTGGCAAGATTTCATTGGTCGCTTAGTTGCAGAAAAACAAACATCTTAAAAAAAACAACAAAAAAACATGAAATTCTATTGGGAGCTGTGCCTTGTCAAAATAAATCAAAACCTATATTACTGGACCATGTGGGAATTTCATTTGAAAGGACAGACACAGGAAAAGGCATCGCTCAGCAGTCAGACAGGAGTCACGTTAATTTCCAGGGCTGGTACCTGCGGTTATTCCACAGGCTAGTTAATAACATGTCGGGCAGGAAATCCAAAGTGTG
>JAPZEB010000001.1:29587468-29598147 GCA_029783705.1 Chaetodon striatus
GCAGGTCCCGCCTCGTGCTACCAGTAGTGACAAGGACACTAGCAGAACATAAAACTAGAGAAGAATCAGTCAGGAAGGATAAGAAGAGAGCAAGTGTCTGTGACCACCACATGTAAAACCATTCCTTTTGGGGGGTTGTCTTGCTTTTGCCTCTCCATTGCACCTGTTGTCACCTGAAATTGATTCACAATCACTTGTGCTTCCTAAATGAACAGATTGATATCCCAGATCATATCATTTGTTGTGTGAGTTTGTCTGCAGTAGCCGTCTGTTAGCTTCAATATGCACTCTATTTAATGGAAATAAACTCTCCTGATGTGGTAATTGTAGAGTAATAAAATGCAGTCCGTAGTTTAAAAACACCCAATCTAACATAGATAACCACATGAACTGTAGGTCTGTATGTTTCATGGATTCTTTCCCTCATTCAAAGGAAAAAGTCAGAGTGGATGTTCTAATGCGCAGTGTTTGTTTACTGGCCTTTAGAGATGCCAACTCACTGTCACATGTACTGCTCAGGGGTTTCTGTTCTGCCATGACATTTGCCTCAGCCTCCTCTTGTCGCCTTCATTCAATGGTCTGGATGTAGCAGAAGAAATGCTTGAGGGGCAAAATGTAAAGAACTTCATGTTTCAGGACGTCACTGTTCCAGTGATGCTGCCATATAGATCCCTACACGCTGCCATCTTTTCTGTAGAATAAATAGCACGTGACCAGAGCACGTGACAGTGTGTGGAAAGTTAAGTTACTGTCTTTGAAACAATACAGCTGTCAAATGATATGTAAGAAATGAAGGAGTTTATGGAAGTGCATTGCAGTCAAGTTAATGTCTCAGATGAGGGTCACATTCCTAGCCTTCCCTAAATATCGTATCTTTCTTGCCTTTTCTTATTTGTGGTTGTTTATTGCATTGTTTAGACACTGGAAAGGATTTATTTAGTGTAAAAGTGGCTTTTCTTGTTAGATTCCACTTCCCAGAAGAGTCAGAGACTTTTTTTTCCTGCAAGAATTGGAGCTCAAAGGCACACTTGGAGATGGTGCTGGATAGATGGAGAAATGTTGGCAGAGACACAGACACCATTAGGTTTGTTGTCTCCTGTGGAGCTCTGACTGATGGTGGCATGATCAAGAGTGTAGCTGCTGGCTGCAATCGAATGCCTAAGTTGAAATGTGGGTACCTTAGCCATTGTCATTTTCACAACACTGTTTCAAATCTTAACATACAAACAAATTTAGGGTTAATCTAATGTGTAACTGCTAATTGATATACATGTATGTAGAAAATGTGACAATGCCAGACTTGCACAAGGGTTGGCTTGGGTTTTAGTGGTCAGAGCTGTCATGGGAGTTGAGCCAATGAGCAGAACAAAGATGTGACAGTGTTGTCACGTTCAGCACAGGGATGTGACTTGGCAGATGCCTGTCTTTTGGCCGTAGTTATGTTTGATTGCTTGGCTTATGGGAGATTTGCTGCTAGTTGTGGCAGAGATACTTGGCAGACTGTGGTGATTGGCTCAGCTACTGCACAGTTATTTGGCGATGTGTATGTAAGGGCTCCACAGAGTTATATTTTAATGACACAGGTGATTAGCAGCCTGCCGAGTTACTGATAGTCTGGCTGACAGTGGAGCAGCTGGGACACTCAGAGCTGTCAGCCAGACTGACGAGGAAATGGCTGGTGAAGAGGCTAATGTGGTTACTGAGTGGCTGACGGGCTGTGACTCTAACATGTCCAGGCCTGGTCAGTCATGGATAAGAATGTGAAATGAGAAACTTTAGGTGAGCTTACATCGCAGGTGGAAGTGGCCAAATTTGAACAGAGAAAACTGAATTTGAAATTGAACAGATCTTACATTTCTGTTTCTGATTTGGGCCACATTCATAAGAGCATTTACCCTGAATCTGGTTTGTAGCAATAGGGCAGTTATATTAGAGAAACTCGTCTAACTTTTACAGCACTAAAATGCAGCATTTGTCATTCCTCTACTCTGGGGCTTCAGAAAAGATGCAAAACACCTCTGATAATGATGTTCAGTGAAGGTACAGTTAGGTATTTGACTATTCAATTATTTGGAGTAGAGCTGCCATCTGAAAGTCTAAGATTCGACTATCAGAGTCCCCCTAGTTGACTGAGATTCCTTCAGTCAAGCATTTTTTTTGTTTGGATGAATGTTTGGTTTTGTCAGTTAGTGTGCAGTGTATTTCTGGGGATGTCTCAGTCCCGAGATTTATCTGTGGAGTGAGTGCTGTTCTCCTGTAGAGGCAGCTGCCGACAAGGACACAGAGTGAGTCTAAGTGAGGTGGAAAAGAGGCTTTGCCCAGTCAGGCTCCGAGATAACATCATCTTCTGCCCTCTTCTTGGGCTGTGTTCACATAGAATCCATCAGACAGTAGATGGCAAGCCGGAAATCATGTTAAGTGTTGAGAGCAGGATGGTTAAATTAGGTGAAGCTGGCAGAGAATACCGGCAACGGAAAAGATAGACAGCACTGCCCTTCAGAGTTACAATGTTTTAACTTTTAGTCGTCCTCCGCGACAGAATTTACAACCAGATTTCACGTAGCTTCTTCACACGAGGAGGAAACACGGGCAATCTGGACAATTATTGGACATTACTAGAGTAATTACATAAAATAATAGACATGAAATGATTTTATGTGATATGTTTTATTCCATTATTTGGAAACAAGATGACATTACTGTTACAACACATTGTCTTGCATGTTTCATTTGACCGTCTTGATATGTGGTTGGACTGTTATTTTTTTTGTTTGTTTGTTTTTCTCCTGCCGTCCAGAAGGTGTTATCTGGCCGCCATCCACCAGATTCCATGTGGACACATCATTAGAAGTGGTGAATTTACAGCTCATAGCAACCTAATGTGATACAGTCTCTGGCTTTTGTTTGATATCTAGTGTTGGCAAGGAATCTTGCTGCACATTTCCAGTTCATTGTTAGCGTAGTTAGCATGCATTCACTTGGCAGGCTAACTTGGCTTGTTTACTGTGTACTATGAAGTCACTGTCACTGCGAACCCTGTTCAAACTCTCAAACTCTATATGGAAGAAAAGGGAAAGAATAGTCGAACACTCGTATTGAACAGCCAAATCTAATTCGACTTGGTGGGTATAGCTCCAATGACACATTTGGCATGTGCTTCAGACACTACAAAAGGAGATGTTGATTCAGAGCCAATACAAAGTTTAGAGCTTTAAAACTAATTTTAAAGCAGAGTCATATGGCTGGATCATGTATCCATCCTAAAATAAACAAAAACCAAGCTCTGAGCCACTGGAGCTGTGTGTGTGTGCGTTCTGCTTCAGAGGCCATGTTGGCAACGAGAAATATTGGCTTCATTAAAAATCATACCGTGAACTATTTAACAAAACTGGCAGTGTGTCGCACATGGAAAAGAATCATGAATAACGCGTATATTTACATGTCTGTTTAGTTAGGTAAAACAAGTCATTGCAAGTTTGACAAAAACAACCTTTGTCAAATCTGACTTTTAATAATAAGTGCTTTAAACTTCTCGTACAGACGGTTAAGGGTAAAACTTTGGTCATGATAATGTACTAAAAAATATGAGCTACAGGTAAAAACTTAATTCACAGTAAAAAATTTATAAGGAGAGGATTGAAGATGTGTATTGTTGTATGTATTTGTATTCTAGGGATGTGTGCTCATTACAGGAAGTTTCAGACACCCAGGTTGAGCTGCCTGACCTTATGTCTTTCTAGGTGGACAGAGAATTACTACAGTGAGAAATCAATGGTACATATCCTCATTTAAAATCCAAATAAAACATGAATAATGAGGTTACACATGTTCTTTTGAGCTTTTCCCATCATCCCGCATGCACACTGAAATCACACAGATTATGTATATTCAGCAGTCTAGTTATCAGAATCCAGCTGAAACGCAATTAGCCTGTACGAAGTGTCACCAAAGGCAGAGAGGTTACGAAAGGTCATTGTCATCATCATCATCATCAAAACTGTTTGAGTCAAACATGAGTCACACTACGTGACTGCTGCCTCATTCACTTAGCACTCAACACACAAACATAATCCAGCAGAAGAGGATGCAGTGAGCCCATGAGCCAAAACAAATGATCATACTTTATGACTCAAGAATGGATGACATTATACAGAGAAGAGGTCAGCCATGTTTAATTTTGAATGATGCTGTAGGCAGAGGAAGAGTTGCTGTAGTCCATTCAGAAAATATTCCTCTTTTCAGTCAAATAAGTCACATTTAAATGTTTATTTCAACAGCAGAACAGAGACTTTGGCCTCATCGTTCCCTGCAGATGTGTTTACATGAGATATTGGGAAGTGATGATTCAATATTTTCCCCCCTAGCTGGAGCCTGCAGGTGGATGGAGGGGTGGAGGCGGGCTGAAAGAGCGAGCGGCAGTACTGATGCAGGGCAACAATGGCATAAACAATGCAAAGGCAGAGCTGGGAAGATTTTGCAGCTTAAATAGACCGCCAAATTAGGAGGGTGTGTTTGTAGATGACATATGGGGAGTGATGAATGTCGTGTGTGTATGAATCAGTGCAGCTCGAGTTGACTGCCTGAACTAGCTCGCAGGCGTCACTCGATTTCTCACGATGATTCAAACTTTTGAGGGACAACATTGGCTTACAAGTTAGATTTTTACAGTGAATGTTCTGTCATTTAATGATACATGAATTTGTCCTTAACCTTAAAAAAAATACTATACCTTTGAAAAAGATTTTTGCCCAATGGAAGTTAGTGGTCATACATCGCTCAGCTATGTTTTGGGTCAGCGTGTGTCTCCATGATCTTTCATATTAGAAATATGTTTGTTTTCTAGCAACAACTGCTGTGGGATCATAATTATAATTTTTTTCTGCTCTGGTGATTTTTCAAGGTGATTTTAATGCAGATTTGCTATACTGGCTTTAACCACACTCTCAGTAAGTGCTGTATGATGTGTATGGTTTGCTTTGGTTTTTGAATGTTTTAAGATCTTGACATATTTGAACCAAAGTCCACATCCTTCCATGTTGCCCTCCTGTCCAGGGTTTCTGTTATTCAGTAATAATGTTTTTTGACTGGGAAAATCCGTTGAAGTCTGTCATATTTAAATTTCTCCAGTCATAATGTCCATTGAAAATACACCGTGAACTATCAGCATGCGAGTGTTGCACTCTGTCTACACTGAATCCATTAAACATCCACTTCTGTTTCGTCATGTAAACAAACCAAGTACCTATTAGCTGTGCACTTACCATCATACTGATGACGTAATCACTTAAAAGATGGATGAGTACTTGCTGTCTTCCTACATTTGTATGTTTCAAACACATGTTTATGTTGTGATAGTAACTGGAAATGACATACAATGTCACCAACAGTGAGTGGGTTGATATTACCAGTAGTCATTTACCAGAGACCTTCAGCTCAGTGGTGAGCTCCCTCCAGTCAGCTGCCACTTAAATTAGAGAGAATTAGTAGAGAAATTAGGAGGTACCATGTAGATATTTATTTATATTCTATTTATTATTAAAGTAGCATTATTATAAATGTAAGTCAATCCAATAAACACAGATAATATTTGACAGGAATTTCTCCCATTTGAAATATTCCAGTATACATAGACCAATACCAGTTTTTCTTAACTGAAACCCTCCTCTTGTTATTGCCAGTACACTGCAGTGCCCGATCTCTTTTGGCTGGTCTCTGATCAGTTCATTGATTTAGTGCAGTGTGCTGAGGTCCTGCATTACTGTTTGACTTCTCCCTCGCCTCTCCCTACCTTTTCTAAACCTCAAACATTTGTCATAATTTGGTGGAGCACTCAGAAAATAAAGGTGTGGGTTTATATGTGTCTGTCAACATTCTCCTTAGGGGTCTTCTCCTGGGACTCTGGCTGGGTCTCCATTTTTTAGTGCAGTTTGTAAATGTGTGAGCAGCCTGTGTGAAACTGCATAATGGTTGAAAGGGGCTGTGCTACCGTCTGTGAGAATGGCTAATGGCGAAGCAGTGGCATGTAGAGCCGTAATGGTGACCGGCCTCTCAGCGAGCACAGCGTTCTCATTACTCTGCCTGTTAGTGAATGGCTTATTGCATGGAGGTGACAGCTCGAGGCTGGAGACAAGATAGGCTGGGATATGCCCATTTAACAACCCTGGGCTGAGATAAAGAATATGGAAAGGACTGGCAGTGGACAGGAAGATGGATATGTTCCGCCAGCCCAACTGAATCATGGGTTAGCCTGATACTGTATATATTTCAGCACAAAACTCTGGCTTTGTCTCTACTGGTTAGGATGCCTTACTTGGAAGTGTTTTCTTTTATTTTTAACATTCACATTCAAACAAACAAACAAACCAATATTGATCATATTTTTACTCAAGCAAATTAATAGCTTTTTCCTGCATTACCATTTTCAACACTAAACAACAAAACTAGAGGGAAACAACAGTGACAGAGGACATGTTCTCATATATAACTCAAGATTTCTGCAAAAGTGGTTCCCAATATGTACATCAGGATAAATCTGATGGGTCATAAAGATTCTGTTTGCGTCTTTCGGGGCATTAATAGAGCAGCAAACAAATATTTTTATGTAAAAATACAGTGGAGTATTGGCGTTCTGAGCAAAGAATGATGTCACATTACCTATGTGTGTTTTTTTTAGTCCGAGCTTCACTGTGGTTTGTTGTGGTAAGCCGGTCTGGCAGTGCATGCATGTTAATGCATGTGTACCCCATTGGCTAGCTCATCAGCGCTACTTTCCGCTGCACTCATATGGTAGTTACTGATGATATAGTGACGGTGTCATCGCGGAAGCGTAGTGCACCCCCTCTTATCTTTCACTAATATATATTTTTTTAATAGTAGATACATTTTTTTGGCGGCAAGGTGGTATGGTGGTTAGCATTGTTGCCTCACAGTAAGAGGGTTCCTGGTTCAAACCCCAGGGTGGGGTCAGCCTGGGTTCTCTCCGGGTACTCCAGCTTCCTCCCACAGTCCACAGACATGCAGGTTAATTGCATGTTAATTGCAGGTGACTCGCAATTGGCGGCAAGTGTGAATGTGAGCGTGAATGGTTGTCTGTGAGTCAGCCCTGTGATAGCAACATGATTAAATCTTCCTCTCCTGTGTCGATGTCAAGGCAAATTGCATTGCATTAATGTTGCTAAAAGCTCTCTGTGACCTGGCAGTGTCCTCCTGTGTGGCTTTAGACACCAACACCTAAACATTATCAACCAAAGATGTTAATATCTGTTGCGTCTGTTCTTGTGCTAATTTTCAAATCAAGCTTTTGTACTCGTGTTCCAGATTTTCCGCTACAGCATCCATTTTTAAAGGCTAATTTTGGCATCATCCACAGCAAAGTCTTCATTTTTCTCTCTGAACATCCCTCTTCTTTGAAATATTCTCCAGAGATATGGTGTTCTCACCAGTTATGACAAAACGGCTAGTTGTTTACCTGTTTTTGGGTGTGCGGTTAGGAATATATGCACTGCCTTTTATGTTTCGAACCATCTCTTGTCAAAACTGAAGTGAAATATTTGAAGCAATATTTGTTTTTGTGTGTGTGAGAGCCCTGGGGTGAGTTAGCTGTGGGAGGCAGCTGCACAGCAGCACAGACGCAGCAGCTGGAGAGCCGATGATCTGTAAATACAATACAATAATAATCATGATTATTTTAATAAGTAGCTGTCCAGGGTGCTCCGTACATACTGAGAGAAGGCCCAGCTGCTTACAAGTGTCAGGATTGGATGAATAGGTAATGTGGCTAATTCTTATATTGACTTTTATTGGAATAATTTGGATGATATGAACATAATGTGCTCACATTTTGTTTTCTGTGGTCAAAACTGATTATTTAGAGGAAATATTAGAATTCTTGGGGAAAAAGACATGCAGTCAAATCATCAGACAGGTTTTAAACAAGCCCAGATTATCTACATCCCTTTATGTGCAGGGAAAACCAAAAGTGAGCTCTCCTTAAATGTCAGTAATAATCTGTCATTCAACAGGGAAACTGTGCACACAAACAACAGTTTGGCTCAGAATTTCACATTTGCTTTTGTTTTCTCTCACAAATAAGTTTTGGTAGCCCAATGGGCTTGTTGAAAACCTGTCTGACTGCCTGTGTTTCTTGCTTTAAAGGTTCTTTGCGTAGGATTTAAGGGGATATATCAGCAGAAATGGGATGCAATATAATAAGTATGTTTTCTTCAGTGTACAATCACCTGAAAATAAGGATTGTTTTGTTTCTCTTACCTTAGAATGAGCTGTTTAACTACATAGGGAGTGGGTCCTCATCTATGGAGATCACCATGTTGCACCTCCATGTTTCTACAGTAGCTCAGACAGAAGACCCTAATACTGGATTGAGATAGGGCCATTCACATTTTCGCGTTAGCATTTTCGTGTTTTTGTGTCGGCCACCATAGTTTGCAGCCCCTCTGTGATGAGCAGCATTGCTATAAACACATATTTTTTTATTTTTATGTAAAACTGCTTTATTATGTATTCTTGCCTGTTTAATTTACATGGCCCATTTGTTTTGGAGAGGAAGAGACCTCTGCAGATAATTTGGCTCTTGGTAAAAACCTCCTGAATGTCTGGATCTTAAATTATCAGGTAGAAAAGGCGAGGGCGCATTAGCAGGTGCTAGGCTTGCAGCCCATCTCTAACACCATCAGAGAAACACTTAATTTGTAACCTGAAACTGCTTATTCAGTGTTTTTAACGGTTTAAATCATCTGGTCTGTTTGTTTTGGAGACCTCTGCAGATAATTCTCCTGCTAAAAATCTCCTGAACAATGAACACTGAAGGAATCCTAACCAGAAGTTCACACTAGGCACATGAGAGAAGTTTCAGCTGGTTGCAATCTGTAGTCCTCTCTGCTAGATGCCTTTAAATTCTACTCACTGCGTTTCTGTCAGCAGTTAAGTTGGTGTGTGCAATTATTTCTACCAGTTATACTCATGGGGATGATGGCCAAAGCATGAAAATAAGACCCAAGGTAAATAAATCAGGTGTTGTTCGTGTCACCTGTTTCTGTATTTCTACACTGTACACAGTCAGGGTGACTGATCACAGGCTCTAGCTTTCCCTACCTCAGTAGTCTGTGTGGGAGAAGCAGCACACATGCTTCGAAAGCTGCTTTTCTTAGTCTTCGCATATTTGCATTCTCTCTCTGAACTTCTCACTCTTGAGTTTGTTGTTTTTGCTGCACAATCATTCCCACCGTGTTGGGGCGGCTGCTTCTCTAGTTGCCAGGGAGATGGTTGCCGGGGTAACGTACATTTGACAGCTGTTATTACTTTGGGTTCCCATCGCTGCTGAACTGTGAGAGGGCACAGCGGAGAGTGGGAGCACATTATTGGCAGCCCTTGGATCAACGCTGGTTCCGGAACGAATGAAGCCACCTCAGGAACCTGGCTAATTAGCGCTGACCGGGAGAGGCCAGACTGTTATGTGTCGGTCGTTATGTGAAGAGAGCTGCTAAATTGAGGGAATCAACTTCTGCACTGCCTCTGAGCTAGGGAGCTTGAATGTGTGAATGACCACGCCGCAGCGCTGACTGAAGGCCAGCGGCCAACTGCAAAGCATTTAGAGGCTGTGTGATGGCTCTTTGTGGCTTTGTCGTGGGCTAATGAAGGTTCCCCGGAGATTTACGTGTCCAAGGTCGTTTTCTATTCACACAGAGGCCAGCGGGGCCCAGCACATCTACGGCTCCCGTTCATCGCTGGACTGCTTTATGATAGATCCTAAGAGCCTAATAAATCACAGCGGTGGTCATTACGGCCTCTCAGATCTTGCACAAAATGACTGGAACGTGCAGCATCTTCTCGTCATTGTTGAGCTCCATAATAGAACAAGCGTTGGCTCTGTTTCGGCGTGCTTTCACTTTTCACTCTGGTTAAACGTTGCTTCAGAAGAAAGACTGTTGTGTCTTTGCAAGCAGTTTGTTTGCTCCACTCTTGCTGATCCTCATTATTCTATTCGTGATCATCATTTTATGAAACACCAGCTTCTACGTCCTGCACTGTGTATCAGTCTCATTTTACCCCACCCCCACCCCTTCCTTCCAGCCTACCAAGGCCTCACAGTGGCGCAGATGATGAAGACTAGAGACTGTCACCGTGCCATATAGGCTCTAATCACGCAGCTCTAATTCAATTAGGCTGGAATTCAGAGAGAACAGAGCTGTGGATAGACAGAAAATTAAGGAGGGAGGAGAAAGAGCAGTTCCTTTGTTAAACATCATCATATCTTGGGCTATATCCATGTCTATTATTCCCTCCCCCGCTGTAAAATGTGCCATTTATTCCCCACCAGTAACCCGCAGACAGATATAAATGGTTCAGTCTGAGCTTATTTGGGGAAAATTTGTATGCCATCAGTCTCAGAATACCGCAAATGAAATCAATTAGTTGTTAATGAAGTCTCCAGTGAGCTCTTTTGTCCCCCCCACTGCCCCCATCCGAGTGCCGTATTACAGCACATACAGTGAATGCACCAGAGTCCTCATTAACCAGTAAAGACCTCATTTAGAACGTATGCTGTTGAGTGTCTTTGTGGAAAGGTGTTCAGGTGTGTATGCTTGTGAATACAACCATGCACATGTGTGACAGAGTGAGAAAGCAGCAGAAGAGAGAAAGAGGTAGATAGACATTATCAT
>JAPZEB010000001.1:29648923-29661654 GCA_029783705.1 Chaetodon striatus
GTGTGTGTGTGTGTGTGTGTGTGTGTGTGTGTGTGTGTGTGTGTGTGTGTGTGTGTGTGTGTGTGTGTGTGTGGCTTCTCTAAGATGTTGCTGTGAAATTGGACCACAGGGGCTGCAGGATAAAAGGGTGGGATAAGTAAAGGTTCAAGGAAAGCATCTCATGAAGGCATTTTTCAAGGTTTATGTGTGTGTTTGTGCCCGAACTACTATGTACATCTTTTGTGTTGTTGTTTTAGTGTATGTGTGCGAGTGTGTATTGGTCCATAAGTGTGTAGGGAGGGGAAGGAGCTGGCAGCGACGTTGATGTGATCTGACATGGTTGAGGCTTGTAAAGGACGCTTCAGGCCTCTGTGGCTCCCAGTGCAAACTGGCAAGATCCAACCCCCCCCTCCATTGTTGTTTCCTCCCTCCTTCCATCTTGCCATCCTCTCTTCCTTTCCCTCACAGCATCCTTCTGTCCAGCTCCATCGTCTCTCTCCCTCTGTTTGTTTAGGCATTTTGCCTTTCAGCTGTCTTGCAGGATCATTTCATGGCTATTTAGAACGGGTGTCTTCATCGGGTCAGGCATCTGTGTGTTTTTCTCTCTAATTCTCCGTCCTTCTCTTTCTGATCTACCACTGACTCTCTATGTCTCTTGCCTTTGCGATGATCATCCGCTGTCAGCTACTGTGACTGCTGTGCAGTGATGAGAAGGTGCAGGCCTGGCCTCTTTATCTGTCACAGTCACTCCACTGTGAGTCAGTCTGCTGTGGGTAAAGGCAAATCAAGGATATCCACTATCAGATAGTAAAACAACTGTACTGAAACATCATAGAGCCTCTTTTTTGAGCTTCAACCTTTTGTGTGCAGCATTTAGCCCCTCTGTAAAACACTTCAGTGAGGGTTTGTTATTAAGAAGTAAAACTTTTGTTAGGTTTCTTCAGATCTTAGAAAATACTCTTTGTTTATGTCATGTTCAGGTAAGATCAGATGGGTGATAGAGATGGCATTGGTTACCATGTGAACTGCTTTGATGCATTCACAACATCAAGATGGTTGTATGATTACAGAGTTGGATGTGTGAGGATTAAAATAGTGCACAATGACAATATCACATAACCATTAAATTAGGGTTTAATTGAAGGGCTCCTGCAGATCCTTAAAAGTCCTTTAAAAAGTCTTTAGTTATCCTTAAAAATGCTAAGGCATGGGAAGTAGGATTTTATCGGCAAAGTATTTCATACAAGGCTTGGTGTATTTTATGCAGAAAGTTTTCAAACTTAGCACGATGGGAATCTAGGCAGTGGAATCCCACATGCAGAGTAAGAAACAGAAATATGGCCAAGAAAACTAGCCAACAAATGCCAGCTATTTCCTAGTTCTTTTCAACCTCATCTCCGCCATGAAACAAAAACATCATGTTTTATGTTATAATTAACATTGGGGCAAAATTCTCCCTTATCCTAAGGTATTAATGTTGATTCGTGTTTTTTTTTTTTTTTCTCTTCCGTTTTGGTTATTGTAAAAAACTGTCTTATATTTCATTTAGAGTGGCATCAATAGAGTCTTAAAATGCTGTAGGAACCCTGAATTACATTGAATGTTGATGATGTAAAGTATCCATATTTGTTTTGTTTTTATGCACTTCTATATCACTCAGTACCAAGATCAGATGTCAAATATCTGAGTTCCTCAGTTGTAATTGCTGTACGACTTGGATGTTGACATGAATTGTACTTTCAAATCAGACACTATTTACAAGTCGAGCAGTTTGACAGATGTGAGTATTTACAAGGAACAAGGAGTGTCTTACAAAAAACACCAGCAAGTTGTGAGTGGGAAATGCAGGATCCTGAGTTTTTGGAGCTCAATCTCGGAACCCATCGGCTATCAGTCTGACGATGATAAAGCCTCAGGGGACAATGGCCAATATGTAGGGGTTGCTCAGTGTAGCCACAGAATATCCAGGCCAAGACTTCCTCTTTTATGTGCTGGTCCAGTCAAGTTAAGTCAAGTCAGATTTATTTGTAAAACACATGGGCATTTCGACTAATCTTTGTAAATCGATATCTGCATATGAATGCAGATAATTTTTTAACCAAGTTATTACTAAGCTAAATCATGTCAGATGATAGTCGATGGTTTCCATGACTGCATTTCAGCCAATGTGTTCTGCCTCTCCACATGGACTGTTTACCTGCCACTCAAACTTGATTGGTCAGAACTACTTGGACCACAAGTATGGACTACAAATGGAAACTAGAACATTTCGGATACTAAAACCTTGTCCCGTTGCCTACAGACTCTGCTTACATATGCAGATTTTGTTTATAGAGATAATTTAAACTTGGCCCTCAAAAGACACAAAAAGTCAGAACATCTCGTCCTCTGCTGCGTTGATTTTGAGCTTTCTTTTTAAAATCTGTCTTTCACTAGTCTTTCAATTTGATGAAACTGCAGTGCTAAATTGGGAGCAGGAGTGCCCCTACAAGCACCCCTCTGCATGTTTTAAATGAACATGCAGGATAGAATTTCACAAAACATTCAATGCTGGCTGGTTGATGGAAAAAAACCCAACACAAATGATCCAAATATTTGCTTGATTTGAAGAGTCTGTGACTATGTTTCACATGTTAAAAGCTCACAATCAGCTCAAAGATAATCATCCCTGCAGCAGCTGGTAGAAAAATAACTTGTTCTAAATGTATATGTAACATTATAAGTGTTTGTCTGTCCATCTGTCCATATTTTGAACCTTGACATTGCTGGTGACAAAATGAGAAATGAAACAGCAGTATTCATAAAAAAATTGGGTTTTATTTCAGGCCTCAATGCAATAAAAGCTGCAAACCTTGAATGCTTGTTTCAACCTTCTGCATTCTCTAAATGTTTAGTATTCATTTTTCTAGACTGTCAGAATGTATTGAATAGATGCTGCCGCTCCACGGCCTTCAGCACATCTCTTTAGCTCAGTCCTGTTCAATCCTTTGCCCCTTGTTGTCATCACAAGGCTAAACACACTCATCCTTTGTGTTTTCCTCTCCTTGCCCTGTGCTACTATATCTTCAGCTGAATGTTTGGCTCTAGGTTGGCATTAATACTCTGCAGAAAACAGGATTAGCACAGAGTGGAGAGTGGGCGACGTGGAGCGGGTGCCTTCCTGACCCAGCACGCTGTCAGAGGCAGACCGGGCCCACTCACTAAGCTTTTTAAAGGATTGCTTACTGATAAAGAGCGCACCTTCTAATCTGATCTCCAGATTGCCACTGTCAGAAATCGTAGAGGTGCATTTAAAGTGGCACCTGCTGCAAGAAAAGCACCACTGGCTAGCTCACCAGCGAGCGAGGTGTTATTACCTTTGGTTGAATGAGTAGTCAAGGACATTAGGATTTGAATGTGAATGGTGCGGGGTTTAATTTGAAATGCAACAATTCTGTTATTCAGGTTTGGATAATTAAATTTTCCTAATCTTGTTTGGATGTTTTGCAAATTAAGGAAGGTAACTGTGTATTATACTGGTGGGAGGTTTGAACATTTGGAGCTTCCAGGTAAACACATCACATTTAGTAATTCAGTAACACAAGATCAGTGAAAAATGTTGACATCTGGCAGCTTGATCAAATGTGTAGTGAAGGAACAGTGTTGGTATACCAGTAAACTATTTCTTTACTCTATTTTTCAGCTATGCTGAGACTTTAATTGCATGAGAAACCGCTATTATCAAATTTTTGATTTGATTTAAAGGTGTAGTATATAAGATTTAGGGAAATGTAGTGGATTGCAGATTGCAACCAGCTGAAACTTCTCTTGATTACATTTCCTTTAGTGTTCAGGAGGGTTTGACTGGTAGCAGAATTATTTGCAGAGGTCTCTTTCTCTTCCAAACAAATCGACCAGGTGATTTAAACCAGTAAAAAACACTGGATAAAGTAGTTTCACAAAAAAAAGTTTTTTTCTTACGCTCTTGATGCAGAGGGGCTACAGACTATGGTGGCTGACCCAAAACGCAAATGGCCCTCTCTAGAGCCAGTGTTTGGTTTGTCCATTCTGGGTTACTGTTGAAACATGGCTGTGCAACATGGTGATCTCCCAGTGTAGATATAAATGGCTCATTCTAAGATAACAAAAACACAGTTCTTATTTTAAGGTGATTATACACTAAAGAAAACATTCTTATTATATTCTATTCCATTTCTGTGTGGTATCTTTAAATCCATGTAAAGACACAAAACTTGGAGCAGTTAAATTTCCATGATATTGCTGATAAATCTTTATCCCTAGTTTCATGAATCTGTGTTTTGGCACATTGACCTCTTCAGAATAGACATTTTTCATCCTCGTTGTTAAAGCTTTCATTTATTCTGCACCTCAAAAAAGATGTGTTTTCCTTAGGTCTTCCATCCAACATTATCATGTTTTCATTAGAGATATAAAAAATGTTAAGTCTTAAAGGTTAAGCTTTCTTTTGAGTTGTTGCATCTGTTATGCTAAATGCAGCTTTCTCTGGAGTGCTCCAGTGTAAAAGGGGTGGAGAAATCATCCACATTTAAACAGAGTAACCTTCACCCACAATCTCCCACACAGCGTGAGAGCGGGGAGGCGCATTCAAACTATCATGGCCGTGGGCCCTGGTGCCTATGTGTGGAGTCAGATTCATCACGGCCAAATTGGCTCATGTTGAGCTGTGAGTGAGGACGCCGTGGACCTTTTTAGTTTTATTCCAGGGGATATCCGCTCCCAGCCTCCGTCAGTAGAGTTTGGCCGATTAGCTGCTGCGAATAGTGATGTTGATGCTTGAATGCCAAGTGCTGCTGTGAGTGTTTGTCCCTTTCCATCCAAGCCCTCTGCAAACTGCAACCTTAGGAATACACAGAACAACATGTGCATACACTTTGCACATGCAAACCAAAATCTCAATCTCTCCGTTGCATCCATACATGGTTGCTGAGCAGCTCTGTCGTGTCTGTGCAGGCTGCTGCTCTTTGTTTTATTCACCAGCTTGTGGTGCAGCCCCTCTATTAGAAACATCCCTGCCAACCTCTGCCAAATTAGAGCCTTTAATTGCCGTTCCATTTTGTGGCTTGGAGTCAATGTGTTTCCTCTTTCCAAGCTGTTTTTCTTTGAACATTTAAAAGTCCTGCTTTCAAACTTATAAGGTTTTTACAGCATTTCATAAAATTCCATTTGTAACCCTTGAGTTTCCATCAAAGCCCCGAGGCAGGAAATGAGGCCTTAGACTTGATTTCCTCTCCCCCTAAACCAATATGCTTACAGTAGGGCTCTTATTTGTTGTTTGTGGTGGTGTTAATTTCCTGTTTGCCTTTGAGGGTCCTTGCTGGAGAGCTGTTTCTGTCCCACAACGTATCTGTTATTCCTCGCTCTCTATCTCGGTGTGAACGCATCATAAGTTTCTCCTTGTTAACAGGTGTGCAAGTACTTCACATTTAGTTTGAATTGGCCTGTTTTAGGTTTTATTGGCTTTACATCACCGTGCAAACAGCATTACCTATCAAATGGAAGCTGTGAGTAAGTGAGGCTAAGCTGGGTGGGCAGCACTTGGCAGCACATTTCAGCTTTGGCACCCCGCAGGCAGAAACAGGCCGTAAACATTAAGGGTGGCTCCCCCCATGATTTCAGCTGGTCGAGGGCCAAACATACCTCCATATTTGCTGATACACTTTCTCAGGTTTGTCTCCTTGCTGTTGAATGATGGATTAAAGTTTGACGTATGGATTTCAACGCCTGGTCTTTGCCACAACTTTTCTCTCCTGCTGGATGATAGTTCAAAGAAAATTGTGCAACAATAGCTTTTAGGTGTGCTATTTTGCAGCGTCAGGCATTCCTCACTATAATTTGCACGTCTTTTTATATGTGTTTCATTTGTTTTATGACTTGCATGTACCTAAATCATTAAAAAGCATTAGAGGTTTGTGGGAACGTGAGTCGATAAAAACGTTTTTCATTCATCACATGGGATTGAAATTATGATGAATGAATGAAATGTAATGTAATATAAGAGTTAAACTAATATATATTACACATTCAAAATCGAAAAGTCATTTCCCTAATAAAATTAAATGTATTGCTGTATATCTGCCCATTACTAACATGTTTTTTTTTCTCTTTTTCTTTTCTCCTGCTGCTGTTCGTCCTTCCCCTGTGATACCGTGACCTTCTTGCAGGTAAGAAGTGCTTTTGTTTGTTTGCTTGTCACCCTGTCCCATGTCGTTTCCTCAGCAACTGGCTGGTTTTAGATTCAGCTGAGTGTGAGTTTCTGTCAAACACCGGGTCTCTCGACAGAAGCTCACATATGTGTGCCAGATGGAGATTTGAGCACAGTTAGAGAGTGCTGTGAGATGAATCTCAAAATTAGTGTGTGTGCTGTATGTGCATACACATCGACGCACCCATCTGTGCAACTGTGTGTGTCAGCATGTGTGCAAGTGCCTATTGAGTGTTGTGGTATAGAGTATGCAGCCACAAGGGGCTGACAGGGTGGAAGTAGAGCTACCTATGAGTTTAGCTTGAATCACTTTTCTGGACTTTTTTGTACAGATTTCGTGAAAACAAAATGAGAAATGAGAGTTGTATACTGACCGTATATTGTGGATTGTTGAAAGATGACTTAAAAATGTTGTTAATTGGAAAGTACATGTACTGTACGTGTTTGCTTTAAAACAGCATAGCTGAGAGTTAAGACAAGTGAAATGATTAAAAATCACAGTTACTGTAAAGTAGCCTGGGAACCAGGCAAATCTGCAAGTTCACGTTTATTTGTGCTGGCAGATACACCTGGTTCCCCTCCAGTTTAAACAGATTTTCAGCCAACCTGGCCGAGAGCGGGCCAATCACAACCCTTTATTTGATATGGGATGGCTTCACATGATGACTGGCAACTTGTGGAGCCTTTGCACCTCATACAAAATTCGTAATGATGGCATTTTTGGCTGGTGCACCCTTGTTCTAAGGACACTACAGCAAGCATAAACATAGCTTGGTAAAGAGGAGTGCCATTGAGGCATATCTGAAAACAACCAAGATGGCCACAGCCGATGTGAAACTTTCTGTTTTTAAATTCTGATGTGAAAAATGCCAATACTCAATCACAGATATATTGAGGCTTCACCATCACAGCTCATCTCTGCGCACTGCAGTCTGTGTACATTTGTCTGTTACTCAGTATTGCATCACATTTGTTTACACTAATTGATTTTAGGTCTATCCAGTTGTGTCCAGAGGCATATTAGTCCATGGCCTTTGATAATGTCTTTTAAAAATATTAAATGAACTGAAAGGGTCCAAACTAAGGGCATGGTCGCACAGGAGTGAATGCAGGCAAGTAATTAGCACCTGACAAGACGATATTTGTGCTGAATGTGGGCAGTGCTGGGTGTGACGCACATGGAATGCTAGCTTGTTAGCTAATGTTCGTTAGCATGGTCAGAATTTACCGAAGTTGAACGCCACGGCAAGTGAAGATGCGAAATTGCTTTACCAACGGAAGCGAATGTTTTATTTGCTGTCATTGAATGGAAGTGAACGGAAGGCGAATATTTGCCAGGGTTGATTTCTCTCACGTATAACCGTGTCGTAACTCATTTGTGATGCGGTCTGGTGAGGCCAGGCAAACTGTAAATAACAGCATCTCTTTTCTCCCCTCATTGACTTCCCTGACCTTTACTTTCCACTGTGCTATTATAATGTCATCCAACTTCTAATAGTGGATTCCTCCTACATCTGCTGTGTTATATAAGTGCTGACTGTTCTCAAGTATGTGTGGTGAGCAACATTGTTCAGAATGACATACATTTTAGACACGACTCTTTAATATCAATCCAAGTTTGTCAATTTTAAACTTGTCTCACCCGTGGGATGAAAATGACTCACGTCCTCCAAACAAAACAGCAATGTAGTGTGTGGTGTTTATAATTACCCTCCAAAACGATTGATGTTAGAATTATCTGAACTGACACAACTGTGGTTAAGGTTTGTTTTAGGTTTTAGGCACAAAACCGACTTGGTTAGGGTTAGGGAAAGTTCACAGTTGTGGTTAAGAGAAACCAACATTGACTTTTGGTAGAAAAACATAAAGCAAAGTGAAGTCACAGGCTTCAATAACCCCATGAATCCACCCCAACCTCTTCACTGTGTAGTTTTTCATCTTTTGTAAGTAACATCAAAATTTTTTCACCAGAGTCATAATTCACATAGCAGCAAGAAATGTCAAATTTTTGTTCTAAAATTTGCTCATTCACAACACTACAAGTTTTAGACCTCTTGACATTCTCCTTCACACAGCTTGATTATTATTTTTTGTTTAATAGTCAGTTGTTGCTCATATTCATATTAACAGCTATGTGCAAACTATAAAAATGGCAGCAGTGTATTTGGCATAATTATAACAGTGTGCAACATATTGAGTATATTAAATGGAAAGCAGAGAATTGGATTTTGCTGCAGGACTCCTTTGAGAAGTTTGTATGGACAATTTGATACTTTTTTCCACCGTGAAAAACTCTCACCATTAGTATCCGTTGTAACTGAAATTAATCCAAGCTGCTTTTCCCTATGAATAAAACTATCAACTTTTTACAGGCACCTTTCAAGCCTACAGGGGACGAGTGTTTGATATTAGAAAGATTTTGGGTGGAGTATCACTTCAGATTTTACTGCCCTTTAAAACAGCACAGCCCACATTGTGTGTTGGATCAGATCACAGCGAGTTTTACATCTGCAACAACAAAATCGGATTCTTTTATTGAATGGCTTTCTCAGACTCAAGAGGGAAATTACTTTGACATTTGAAAGGTTTCTTAAATGACTGAAAATCTCTACTTACAAATGACTACAAATGACTAAACTACCCTAAGTATCCTGACCTTCAAGCAACTCAAAGGTCAGAATATACACTCACTGCACTTTCACACTGATAGTAATAGAGCCAAGCAGAAGCACATGAGAGCATTCTTAATTCTGCAGCATTGAGGAATGATGTCACATGCAAATGCTGACTGTTTTGTGGCCTCTAATGAATAATGCATCAGTTCAAACAATCACCTCGATAAACCCGCACAAAATTCCCAGTACTTTGTTTGGTGAATCCCATTAGCATTTTTTTATCTCTGCAATGCACTGATCCATGATCTCTGCTCTCTTTAGCTCATGCTTCAGGTCTACCAGCATCGCAGTTTCCCTCAGTCTTCCCAGCCTCTCTGTAGATGTGTTTGTTGAGGGGGAAAAATGTTTAGGACCCAGAAATGCATTGGAATCTCTGTTTATTTCCCTGTTTATATTTAATGTTTTTACTTATTCTGAGCAGTGTTTTCTCTGGCAGTTTAAATGCTTTTTGGTTGCATGCATCAACAAACATTCTATTAGCAGCGCTCTGATGAGTACACTGTATCTGCACTGTATGTACTGCACAGCCAGCTTAATGCTTGTGAAATAGCTTCAGAAGCCTGAGTTTGGGGAAAATTGTTTCTTTTTTTTCTCACTTCAAATTCTTCATTCTGGCATCCAAACAGCCGCACTAACGAGCCATTAGTTGTGTAAATGTGCTCTAGAAAGTTTCTTTGGATATGGCTCTGTGTGGATGTATGGACTCGATAATGAGCTGCGAATTCTCATGTGGATACAGAGCTCAGGGAGAAATATGTCAAAGCAAAAGAGGGTATTTTTTAAAACGTGCAAGTACACTCTGGGTGTCTCCTAATCACCATTTTGTCTCTGTCGAGTGCCAGAGAAACTCTACAAAAACTGTTAAGTTATACTAAAGCCCCAAGCAGGCCAATATCTAATATTCAATAAGGGAGAGTCTCTTTTAGTATGGTGCAGGTGCTTAACTGTAGATGTACAGCACAGGTGACCTTTTAGCTGTTTTCCTGTCAGTCAGCTTCAGACATGTTTGTTCTGTCAAGATGATTTGAAAACCTTGTTTCATTTGGACAGCTTGAACTTACAATCTACTTGTAGTTTTCTTTGGTAAGCAACAGAAAGCTGAACAAGAACAGTAATGAGTGACTGCAAATAAGTTTCTTTGTGTCATGTTGCAGTTTTCTGACTTAAAGTACATGTACATCAACTTGCTTCTATGCAGTTTAAATATCTACATCAAAAAAATTAAATGTGGCCAAAAAAGTATGCTATAATGAGACAGAAAATTTGGTGGTAAAAAAAGGGCTGACAGAAACATAAAAACAGTTAATTAGGTCATTTTTAGGTTCCTGTCATCTGTGAAAACATCCCACAGGTTAAGGTTGTGTGTGAACTGAGGAGACAAATTATTCCAACAAAAGTATCAGAAATGCTAACTTATGTGGAAAGCAGCAATGGAATTTTGATGATATCTGGCTTTTGTACCTAATATGAATATGAATGAATATGCTTCTTGTAAGTCACTTTGGACAAATGCATTTAACAACTGAATGTAATGTAATTGAAGTGCATGATGAATCAGAGAAACAGATGCTTAATTCATGTCAGCTTGTCACATAACATTATATTTGACAGAAACACACAGTTTTTTTTAGAGGGGGGCAATTAGCTTGACTAAAGGCCCGTATACATGCCATGTTTTTTTACGCCTTCAAATCTATTGTTGTCAGCGTAGAATTGCACTCAAAAGCGAGAGGGACGCCATGGTGGCACGCAAGCATTTCCATGTGCCTTTTTTACGGGGCGCGATGGCTGTGCCTTGAGATTAACAAAGTTCAGCTTTTGGAATGGAGCAATGCACACTGCATGTCTTCTGATAAGGAACAACCAGTCACAGTTGGTAGATATCCTCCCTTTCTTCTATAAATATTGGTCTGTGGTCAACATGGAGGAGAAGTTAATCATTTTAGTGCAGGGCTATCCACATCTGTTCCACGGACAACCTTTTAAGGCCCAGACACACCAACTTCAGAGAACTCACAGCGGTGAAGGCCCCCTATTGTATCACCTGACGTTGCCATGTTTCGGCCAAAAAATTTGCCCGTGAACACACTGCAGAGATTACAGCCCATTCTGCACCAGGAAATAACTCTCCAAACCTGCCAACAGTGGTAGTCTGTAATCATCATTCAAAAAGGGAAACCAGAAGACTGACAGGATGCTAGTTAGCTAGTTAGCTAGTTAGTTATCTAGTTATCTAGTTAGTTAACAGCACAATCCAGTGTTTAAAAAACAAAGTATATTTACTGTGTGCCAGTGAAAAATAACACAAACCAAATATTTAATTCACAGATGGGCTCCTCTGACATCAACGCCAATGCCAGCACCAATTCAACATGTTGAATCAGCCAGAAAAAAAGCTGACGGGGGCTAACGAGGGGCAATGGCGTGAGACATATCTCACTGACTAGGGCAACAGACACTCTGCAATGGCCGTACATTGACCAACGGCCAACCGTCTGTTTGGTGTGTCAGGGCCTTTAGGCCTAATACATCCTTAACCCTCTGGAAAAAGATCAGCTCAAAACTCTGGATTTCTTTTTTAAGCATCTCTATACATGGGGCGCCGGCACTATCCACTAAGCTACCGGCGCCCCAGAGCTCTGGATTTCTGGTAAGCAGGCAATGGTACAGTGGTACACCTGACCTCCCGTTTTCCAGGTCGTTAAAGACATGGCATATGTCCCACTTGCCTGGGTTTCTCAGATTGTGTCAGCATGCACTTATCTTAAAGGGACATACAGATAGCCCAAGTCTGACAGTGTGCATTGTACATGTGTTTTGCATAAAGCTAAGTCTGTGCATGTGGTCAAGAGTTTGTTTTCCAAATCCAACTTATCATCCTGTGTGAAAATCTACAAATCCAGTTTTCATGCTTGTGAAATCATTTTTTTTACTGTCTGTTGAGTCTTGCAGTGATTTTGCAGCCAATACAAAACACATTTATCAAACCAGGACAAGTGCAGGCCTGAATGACTTACCATCTATCAGCAACTTCTCCCTTCACCACTCTGCATCTCCTTCTTTTCTTTGCCTCCCCTCCAGTATTTTCTGACCCCTCCTAAAGCTGTTCTGATCTACATCTCTATTTCTGTTCCCTCTCACTTCCTCTCTTTCCTCAGACCCATATTTCCCCCCCGTCTGTCTCACTTTTGTGTCCTATTTCGTCACTAAAAAAAAAAACGGTAAGTGGTTTCGTGTCACAGCAGTTGGGGGGTAATTGCTATTTAAGCCTCGGGGCTCACATTACATCGGCTGGTTTATTGCAAACCTGTAACGTGATACAATTTTTTAATCTCACCCATATCGATTGTTCTCTTTCTCCACCGAGGAATCGAGTCTAATTTAGTTGAATGTCACTTGCTGGTGTTTTGGATATTTAGGCCAAGCACCAGCTTCTCAGCATGACTTTTCCTGAACACTAGAAAGCATAAAGGAGGTCAGACCAGCTAATATTGACTCGTGAACTTCAAATATGTAATTTAGAGCATTTTCTCAGCATCAGCTGGGCTTCAAGGCTCTAATTATTGCTCTCAGACATTTGGTGTCCTCTCCTTCATCCTCATTCATTCATGAAATATTCACTGCTGTCTCCTTTGTCGAGTTAGAGGGGCTAAAGCAGTGCTTAATGTTTGAAAATGTTAACATCAAATAGAAAGAAGTCTTAACATAATTACCAGGAAAAAAAACATGTCCAGCATAATGCGTTCAAATTAAATTTCACCTTCAGCTAATAAGTATTAAATGAGCTATTAAAGCCTGATTAGTGCTGGTTAATTATGCAGACTTCATTATGAAGTGAGTGAGGAGACGGTACA
>JAPZEB010000001.1:29679547-29689746 GCA_029783705.1 Chaetodon striatus
TATATATATTTACATCCATGATACCTGGTTAGTTGACTATATTTTAGCAAAATAAAACAGCTTTACAAATGCAAATGTGAAATCTGTCATCTTACAGGTTATATGTATGAAACTAATTTATTGTTTAATAAAAACATAACATTCTGTATAGGTACCAGCTTTTGACATTAATTTCATTCCCTACCACATTCTGTAAAGGTAAATATATGTGATATAAAGGAGAAGAAGTCAATAAAAAGACAAATAAAGCAGTCAGTCTACCATTACCTCCACAGTCGACCCCTGTCTGATTGCCTTTGTGCACTGCTCTTTACCCCCAGCGAGTCCATATGTCCCTCACCCCCACCCCCACCCCTCACACAGTGCGAAACAGCCAGGCAACAGGGCCATCCCAACACCCCAATCTTCTTCTCCAGCCTCGAGAACTCTGAGGTGGGGGTCCCCAAAACAAAAGGCCCTCCCTAACGGGGTTATTCCCCCATTGTCCCTGACACACTGAGGTTTATCTGAGACTCTGAAAGGAACCATACTCAGCCCATTCACTGCAGCTGCACTTAATGAGCTTGTTGAAGGCCTGTGCTAAAACTGTTAAACACAAGAACTAAATGCTGACATATTCTCTTCTTGTAGAGCCAGAATGTCATTAAATCAATGCTGGTTAGGAGCAATGGGGGACTGATGTTTCCGCTGTGTGGTCGTCTGAGTAGATGGGTTTTTTTTTGTGGTTTGTTAGCATGGTGAAATACTGTACAGTATAGAAAAAGTACTGTACGTGTGTTGTTAGATGCTGTTTAAAAAGTAAACTCTGTAAAGGTAACCAGCAAAATCTATTTTGCACTGTTAAATTACCATTGTAGGTGTTTATAGTTCATTGATGCTGAATTGCAAAACCAGCGCTGTGGCTGTGGGAGTGGCAGTGTCAGTTGTTCCTATACTTTGGTTTGGACAGAAATAGCTCAACAACTGTATGAGGGTTACCATGACATTTTAATTTAATTTAATTGTGTTTATTTGTCAATCCACACAAGCCAGTTGGCAGGTGCAGTGCGACTTTTTCATGTATTCCTCTTTTATACACAACACACACATGCAATTACGGTTTCAGAGGTAGCGCAGGATCAGCTATGACACTGCAGCCCTGGAGCAGTTTGGGGGTTTGATGCCTTGCTAGAGGGCACCTCGGCAGTACCCAGGAGGCAAACTGGCACCTCTTTAGCTGACAGTTCACATGCCACAGTTGGTCTGTACCAGGACTTGACCAGCGACCCTCCATTTCCCTAGTCAAGTCCCCACAGACTGAAACATTCATATTCCTGAGGGGATGAATCCCACTGAATTTGGTGGTCCTTTGACTTTTAATTTAAGAGCCTGTGTTCACATAGTGTTTTTTTTCTCAGTGCCAGCATCTTTTTTTCAGCTGCTTCCAGTGAGGAGAGAGCGTATGCATCACTGCTGTTTCTTTAGGTAGGCTACTGTCTACGGTCACAACAAAACAGGAAAGCTCATTGTTTGAGCAGATCAACCAGACATTAGAAGATGTTGATGATGAGTGTTGTGCTTTTACCACCATTGGCTTTGTCAGCTTGTTGTTGAATGTGTAGTCAACCCTCTGTTAATGTTGCGCTACATTAGCTTCATCGCTATCATTAGTGTCAGATATTGTTGTCATGGAAACATACCCATGTGGAGCATGTCATTAAAAATCGTGCTGGGAGTGCTTTTTAGGAAGCGCTGGGATGGAAGGCTACCCAATGCTTGTCACTATCGATCAACTAATGTAGGTTTCTGATGTGCGAAAATCTAAGTTTCTTTAAGTGGCATTTTAAATTTTTGGTTTGTCTATCGTGGGTATTAATGTTCACCAGAGACTCTAAAGAAAAAGACACGCATGTGGCTTACAAAGCGGCTCACCACTTTCAGCATTTTGTTCATGAAATTCAGGTGGAACTGAGTGATGATTGATCACTTTGACTTGTAGTTTGCAGTGTAAATGTTATATATAGCATGTAAAATATTTTACGCAACATGCATTTTCCACTGGACAATGGGTGTAAAAGCTGTCATGAACCAACCATAAATTGCATTGCTGCTGTAGTTTAGTGTTTGGCAGACGTAGAGCAAGGCAGACATTTATTTCTGAGAAAACATCACAGGTCATTACTTTATACTGTGTACATGGCTTCAGCGTTATTGTTGTTTCGTAAAGCTTAAAACATTTTTTGTTGAGCCTGCTGGAAGTGATCATGCATCCCCCTACTGTGGGAACTTTCTGTAAATCTTGGGCCTTTCCCAAAATTCAAATTCGGCTTGTAATTTGTGGTCAGTGGTGGGGTGTGTGTGTGCACAGGGGGTTGGAACACGCTCAATCGGAGGGCATCCTGTGCTGTGGACTCTCTTACACACACACTCGCACATACATGAGTGCTTGGGTTATGAACCCACTGTACACATGAACATAAATAAACACATGCAGCTGCTGCAATGTGATGTGGGTGACGGCTGATCAGAGACCGGACTGCTCCGTCTCTGGTTGGGGAAAATAAAACTTGGCTTTTTTTAACGGACAGCAGAGGAGCTGGTTAAAGAAATAATAAATAGAAAAGAGACGGTTAGCGTTGAGTTCTGCGTGGTTTGGCCTCTGTATTCTGCACTTCCCACTATTTAGTCTCTCCACTCTTATCAAGGGTGCACTGATGATCCCTTTTTTGTTCTTTTTCCTCACTTTTTTTGTCATGGAGGGGGTCGGGTATCGGGGGAGGGGTGTAAAAAGGTTAGGAGGTCTGTCCTTTTCTCTTTCTTTCTCCTCCCTTCTCCTCCCCATATGACTGATGGTCCATTGACGAGCAATAGCACAATGTGTTGCCGTGGGCTAAGGAGGAGGGGAAAGGGGGATCCACTCCTCCTCTTGGTGCGTTTGGTTTGGCTGTCTCTCAGAGCGGCAGCAGAGGCCGTGGAGCTCCTCTTGCCTTTCACCTCCTGCGTTTATTTTTCCCTCCTCCGTGTCCCAGAGTGGGTGGAGAGAAGCTGGAGGCACTGAGCGCTCTCCCCCTCAGGCATACAGAGACCTGCTGGGGCTCGAGCAAGCAGCAGCTCTACTGTTTCCTCTGGATCTACGTGGTGCACTCATTCAGAACATTTTTGTCAAACCTGCAACCTGTCCTTTGGATTTTGTTTTTTCTTTGTGGATTTTTGTACTTTGCAGCAGCTCTGTGGGGTCCGCACTTGGTTCTGATGGCTTATATTTGGGCCTGGCTGGCCAACCAACAGTCCTCCTCAATGTGTGGCAGGTGTCTCTGAGGGAGGAAGCCGCAAGAAGCAACATGAGTTTGATGCTGTGCCGCTGGGAGCAGAACAATTTCACCATGAAACTGGTAGGCTGAACACCTCCAGGTCATCACAGAGGTCAAACACCAGGGGGCAGTTAAACATTTTATTGCGTATCAGTTCTTTTCTGTGCATATTAAATATAAAATCACAGCCCTATAGGCTTTCTTCTGTTGTTGACAGTCCTTTTATCAATACCATGTTCACATCTTTATCCTGCCTTTCTTCCCTGATGCTGCAGCTTCAGGACATGTCTCACTTAGATTTTTTTTCCCACTGTGTGTTTATGTATCAGTGAAAATGCTTGTCTCATCAGCTCAAATCCTTACGTAGCTGTGGTGTTGGATTGCAGGCACGCAATGGATTAGTGGCGGTTCGTTTTAATATCATAGGAAAGTGCTGAAGGCGTGCATCCCGGTTTTTCCCCTCACCTGATACTAGCTTCACTTTGATGTCTGCATGGAAACTTAAAATAGGCTTAGGGAGAACTTCAACCACAGTTTTGCAGAACATTTATGCGCCTGCGTGTGTGCATGTGTGCATTATCCTTTCAAGCATTTATAAGAAAAGGACAGTCTTTGGTTCTGCTTTGTTGCCTGCTGTTTGGTGTGATATATGTGTACAATGCCACAAAGATGGTAAATATTCAACAGGATCTGGGACACTGTGATAAAATATGGGGTTGGCCAGGTGCAGATAGGTCATGTGGTGCAAACAAATGAGAAAAAAAAATCTTTGTAGTGGCTGATGTGTGTGATAAAAGTAGGAAGCAGCAGATTTAATAAAAGTCAGTTTATATAATGAGCACCCTGTTGAGTTTACACACAACACGGGCAGATGTGACACACTCTCTATCTCTTCCTCTCTTTCTTTCCTCCCTGTCTTTCTCTGTGTCTCTCTCTTTCTGCCATGGTCCTTATCAGGATCTGCAGCGCACACAGGGGAAAGGGAGATGGAAGCAGAGGAGGTTATTACCAGAGTCTAGAGATGAGCTGATAAGAAGGCTAGTTTAATTACACACCGCCAACCTCCACACAGCATGACTGACGGGATGCTGGTGGGCCACAGGGTCAGCGTGTGTGTGTTTGTGTTTGTGGGTGGGAGGGAGAGAGTGGGAATGACAAAAGGATTACAGGCAGGCACACTTGAACATGTGCACACACTTCCAGAAATTAAAATGACCCTCCTTTTTATTATGAAGTGTAGTCGATGTCCATAACCCTCTCTGTTCTAATCCAGGTCTATTGATTATTTGATTGTTGTGGTCCTTATGTCAACACACGACCTTTGCAGCATAAATCGGAATGTGTGATTTATGTGTTCAATCCTGATCAGAGACATGCCGCTATACACTGAGCACAAAAAAATTAAAAAATTGGATTGGAACTATAATTGTTTTTAGATAAGGTATATTCTCTAGATCAATGGATCCCAACTGGTGGGTCTCAGACAAAAAGTGTGTCACGGGTCTGTTCTGAATAGACTGCAGATTATTCACAAACATGTCAAGTTTGTAAAAAACACACTTTATTTTTAACTGCAGTGAATTTTTGGCACAGAGTTTTTATTTTGAAGTGCCGTTTTATGCTCTAGATTGAGTCAGTAATTGGCAGTGAACTAGCTCGACGACGTTGCCACACGCAAGTATGACGCTGAATGTGTTAAACTGTGTGGACCCTGAACTAATGACTAAGGAGAAATCTGGACATTGTGGCTGGAGTAGTAGACCACTGCTCTAAATGCCATGTGGTGCATGCCGGTACTCTGACAATGCATGTGTGTAGCCTTGACAGACTCACTGGTGCCCAAAGTAGCAATGGCATGCATTTAACTGCTCATTGGTGGACAACTGAAAAAAGCAGAAATCAGCTATCTTTCTTGGTTAGAGTTTTAAAATCTTGAACTCCTGAGGTAAATTCTGATTCCTCTAGACAACATTTTCAGTAGTTTTGTGTTATTCACCTTTTTTAATTGATGATTAACTTATGGCATTTTATTATTTCTTAATAGCCTGTAGTGAAGAGAAAGTTCAGAGTCACCATGCAGCGAAGGTCTTGAGCTTAAGTCAAACCAAGGATGTCACAGGTAGTATACATACACCCTAAGGCCCAAACACACTAGATTTACATCAAAGAACTAGTGGCAGAAAAGGTCTACCGCTGCATTGCCTCATGTCACCTGTGTCCTGGCAAAAAAGTTGCATATGAACATACCGCAAAAACTACAGCCAACTACCAGCTAGATTAAATGTTCTGCTCCTACATGAGAGGAGATACGTTTCCATAGCAGCAGGCAGCCTCAGTCTGTGTTTGTCATTCAAAGGGAACACTAGAAGACTGACAGGACGGATTTAAGATGCTAGTTAGCCTGTTAGCTCATTAACAACAGAACCCGAGGTTTAAAGAACAAAATATTTCCATGTCCTCGCAAACAATAACGCAAACGATTACAAACCATCTCTACTAAAGAGCTCAATGGCTAAAAGCATAATCTTACCTAATATAACAAGTTTGTTTTGATCTCAGTTCTTCTTGACTTAAGTCGTTTTTTTGCTGCACTGAGCTGAACTGCCAATCAGATTAATGGGCTCTGCAGTCTCTGATGGTGAGGCAACATGCTGAATCAGCAAAAAAAAAAAAAAAATGCCAACAAGGGCGATCTAGTGCCAACGGTGTGGGCACACCGCCAAAACATTGAGTAACGACTACTGTTGGCATGGTGTGTCAGGGCCCTTAGCTTTAGTGCACCCACAACTTTGGCCAAATAGAGGGGATGACATGCAACAAGGGTCTCTCGCCAGATTTGAATTTACGTGTAGGAGATTGTAGCAGGATCCAGGATGGGCATTTGATGACTAGGTAACAGGAGTGTGCTTTGTCTGCGAGCGTTTATTATATACACAGGGTATATTATATTTGCGTTTTTTTGGTGCTGTGTCCAATATTTCCATAGACCTGACCTGACCTCACCTGCACGCTGTGCCCAGAAACCCTCATGTGGGTCGTACGTAATGATTGAAAGGGATTTCTTTTGTATTCTTTAAAAGAAATCCTGCATAGTATACCTTAAAGAAGTTATCTTTGGGTGTCCAACCTTGTTGACTCAACTAGAAAAAATGAAACAGTAATATTGTATTGTCCTGCAGTTCAGAACTGTGGTTACATTATAGCGTGCAGACCTTTGCTGCTACTGTACCACACCTGCAGAGTGAGGCACTGTTTTTCAAGGACCACAAGGCAGCTGTGTCTGCAGGGAAATCAGTTTTATCATTGCATATGGCTTGCTTACTCATACAGTGACACTAACAAGCTAAGCCCTCTTTAATAACTCTTGCAGGGCTGCTGTGCCCTCATGTGCATCAGGCTGCATGTCTCAGGATTTGTCCCGATCAGATGTTGCATGGCAGACACTGCTGTGCCATTTCAGCTGTGCAGCTACCAAAACACCAATTTAGGGGATTTAAAAGTCTTTTATTCATGAGTCAATATTATAATATTCTGGATTAACCTCTGAATATTTCTGCATTGTTCGATAGTCAGGGTAAATGGTGTACACAAGCATTATCAGGACTGTCACTGTTGAGTGCAGATGTTACATCTTTGCAATTTGAGTTTTTACCCACCAGCAGTGAGTTTCACATCAGTTTATGTATCTCATGTACACATGACCACACATGCACACTTCGTCTCTTGGCTTTCTGATGAATGACTCTGTTTCCCATACTCAAACTGCAGATTTCTTTCCAAGTCGTTTTGTCTACCATGTGCCTGGTATGGCCTCCATGCCTCACTAAGCCACATGTCTTTCATGTGCCAAACAGAGAGCAAGCAGAGACATGAGGGCTCATTTGGAGTGGCCTGTTTCAGCTTTCTGTGGGCTAAAGCCACTTGAGAGGTCTGTGTGAGTACAACAGAGAACAGAGGGGGATGAAGTAGCTGCCAGGGACCCCACAGACCAAAAAATATCCATGGTGCATCCTGCTGGGAGCTGAGAAGAAGGGGAAGCAGCTCCAGCTGCAGTGGTGATGGAGCGGAGAGAGTAGGGCAGTAGCAGGAACATAACACATTAACATGTAGACATTGTCATGAGTTCTGCCTGTTTTTCACTAATCCCCGGATCACTGCTCTGGAAGTGATACCAAATACTAGTTCCAGGTAATTTGGGGTCGTATTGTCATAGTGATTTGTTCAGCAGATGTGAATCACATTACATCAAGAACCACTTTAGCAAACACATTTGCTCAGAACAAAAGCCAGAAACAAGAAGCAACACACAGCCAAACAGTGCAGTGAAAATTTTGAAAAGATGACATAGGATTTTAGAAAAACAAAGAATCACAGTCGAAGCAGAGGAACAAACCAAAAAAACTAAAAAGTGGTTTGACACAGTGTTGCTGTTTTGGATTTTCTAGTATTCTTAAAATCTCCAGATTGATCTTTACAGGCTCACTTTTTCCAGTTCATCTTTCTCGTGCCTTATTTCATTGAATTAGTGTGGTTTTTCTGAAACATTATAGTAGCAGTCATTGCCTCTAGTGTTTCCAGCATCAAGCCACTGAACTACTGTGGAAAGTCTGTTTGACCAAACTAAGTGTGTAAAGGAGGGTTAGCCCTAAACAAAGCACCTTTGAAATTTAAAGTATATGTTCAGATATTTCATGTATGTGAGGTAATCCATATTGACTGCACAGAAACTTAATCAAACTGAACTGAGTCAGCAGATCAGTGCCTGTATCCCTTATAAGACAGTAGAGTTGGGAAGATTAGGAGAGAGGCGGGATATCATGCGTTTCAGCCAAATGAGCCACTAGGATGCCTCAGTCCACTTCGTGGTCAAGCACAGTGTTGGAGTCATTGTGTCCCCCATAAAGCATCACAGCAGCTGGCAGAGCAGACTGCAGTCCTCTGTTGTCATATCATACGGACAGGGACAGTGATTTTTTTAGAAGCCATCTGTCTGCGTCTGCTAGTGTTCACCAAGAGCTGTGCAGACGATGATTCCCTTCACTCAGTGCTGACTTTCTTTAACTGAAGGAGATTCCTGAATTCACAGCTCTTGGGTGACTCCACATGTTAGGTGTGATAGAGAAAGAAACACACTTAATGATAAGTGCATCACTTGCACTTATCCACCACTCCTTCCCCTTCCTGCATCCTTCTGTTAGATCATTGTGTGAGTGTATCCATAAGTCCATCCATCATTTTCCCACCAGCCATCTGCTAGTCGGCCCAGACTGGGTCAGAGGGGATGTGTCGCCACATGTCGCCCTCAGCCTGCAGCAGAACGGAGAGCTGCTGAGTCCTTATCGATGAGACTCAGCTTTGTCAGGCAGCAGGAGGGGTCACCGACAAGAATATGTGTTCTCTAAGTCATCTGTGTACTCCACTTACAGTAACACCAGTGGGTTGTTACAGGGCTATCCTTTAGCTTGGGAAATATAATATTCACAGTGAAAAGGCCTTAAAGATGGCTGAGGAAATTGGAGTATTTATAGGATTTGTTACATTTCATCGAGGTTAAGAAATCCTTTAACAAGCTCCAGAGTTGACCATGAGATATTATCATACAGTGGAGAGGCCATGCATGAAGAATTGGTTAACTTGTTTACACTAAGGAGCACAAAGCCCCATTTTTGATGTTGCCAACTCTTTCAAACTAGTTTCTACAGCAAGTATACCAGGCAGCTGTGTGTATTAAAGATTGGCAAGCATACCTGCATGAAAGACGATTATTACAGGCCTCGTCAGCATCAAACCCCGCCTGTTGTACTCTCTCTGCCAAGGAGTTCTTTCCTTTTTAAGCCTTTATTTAAACAGCGTATGTCTGAGCCCCAATGTGGCACCTGTATGCTTAATGTCTGGCCAAATGACACACTCATTTGCCCCTTGATTAGCTCTTAGCTTACGTGCTACTGCAACATGATCTGTGAGCAAAAATGATCTCTTTAAACCCCTGTTTATACTCACGAGAGACACCGTGACACAGGCCTCCACAGATAACGTGCAAGTTACAAACACACACAAAGGTGTTTATGCTCAACGTGTGGGTGGTTGCAATATTCTCCAAAATGCCGGGGTGAGTGTTACCAGTGTCACCAGCAAAATGCCATAGATCAAACATGCAAGTGATAAATGCCAGGGAGAAAGGCAGAAGTAATTAACTGTAAACTCAAACCTTACATTAAATATTCATGGGCATACGTTATTGCTTTTATAAATTCCTGTAAAGAAAGGAGTCAAATATTTGAAATAAGGGATGCATTATAATGAAACGAAGATTGAACGGTTGAATATCCTGTCAACAGTCGGCTTGCAAAGTACCACTCTTATGTAGATTTTTAAGATATTCTGTTTTTAAAGCATTTAAAAAATAATTATCTGTCTTTCTAAAATCCTGAGACACATTAATAGTGAAGAAATATATATTATTTTATTAATGTATTTGTTTTTCTTTTTGTGGCAGTTGTGTCTGAAAAAGCCCTGTGAACACAGCAGGTGCCTAGTTACAAAAATTCATAGATGCACGCCCAAGCGTCACCACTGTTTACTGAGCCTTTGCGGTTTACACAAAATATGTGATATTGTCATTTTTGGCTTGCACACACTCATGCCAGGCACACTATAGCAAGCATAAACCTATCTTTACTCCCTACATACAGAGAGGGGTGCCCCCTTTTTTTTTTTTTTCCTCACCCCTGCTGTATAGAAAGTCTGTACACACCCCTGCTTGTCACAGATCGGCATTAAGCAGCAGAGAAAAGTGGTTGTTGTAGAGTTGTTAATATTTTTGCTGTCATCTGCTGTCATGTTTAATGTTTTTGTAGCAAAGCACAACTGTGTGTGACCTTGAGTAAGGCCAGCAGTGTGTTGAGTTTT
>JAPZEB010000001.1:29751259-29774288 GCA_029783705.1 Chaetodon striatus
AAAGAGGTGAAAATTAGTGCGTCCACCTGGGTGTCATATTTCCATCACTGCTGATTGGAGCCTATCAGAGCTGGAGCTGATAAGTACCCATGACTACTGTAGAGTCATTCGTCCCTGGAATAAATGCTGATCATTATCAAAAGGTCTGACAGTCAGCATTTTTGACAGAAATTTAAATGTTTTTTTTGCTGTAACATATCATTATGAAGTACTTGTTGAATGCACAGTGTTATGGCTGTCGAATTTGGACACCATCTGTGTTAAGACTGGTTCCCTATAAGCCTAGCTTTCACCATGCAAATTTTTCTGCCATCTGGTACAATCTCTCATGAAAATAAAGGCTCGATTTAGGACGTCAACCATCGTGTGACCAAAGCGGGGAAAGGATAGCGTTTTTGTTTTCCCCAGTAGCTATCCCTAGTTACCAGAGAGTATCAATGTTAGATCTTTGCAGTTACTATCCCTAGTGATGGAAATGGTGGACGGTGAAACAACCAGAGTAACCTTGGAAACTGTGGTAGCTACTAGGCTCCGAGAAAAACAGAAAGCGATCCGGTTGTCTTTGCGACAGCGGCGCCAACCATCAAAACCACTTGGAAACGCTAGAGGGGGAAAGTTGGAAAGTTGACTGTCTCCACTTTGAAGAGAAAAAAAGCTGAATTACTTAATTTCACACTTGATAACACAGATGCTTTTTATGGTAAAGACAGAAACACTGCATCGGCAAAGACGAAAAGAGAAATAACAAGGAACTACTGTTCTACTGGCATCATGTGATGTTGCTTACACTATAAACAGAAAGACGCTCTTGTTGATACACCTTCCATCTGCAGGTGCCTGTTTAAACACACTTAGACATCACTCACTCTAATACCTTTCACTGTCCTTCTAATTATCTTTTAATTATACATTTAATGCCTTTTTATAAAGCAATTTGAATTGCCTCGTGTTTCAAAGGTACTTTACAAATAAACTTGAGTAAACCTGCCATGCCTTGCCTTTGTGGTACTAAGCCTTTAAACACCCGTCTTTAAGACCATTAGCACTGCATATAAAAGCCCAGCCTCCTCATTTATTTCAATGATCCTCTGGCAAAACAACAAAAAAACTAAATCGTGTTCAGTTTTTACCACAATGTGACATCATTCAGCAGCCTACTGCAATCTGGCCAATCAAATACATCCAGTCCCAAATTCCTGATACATTACTAATGATGTAAATTATGTAATTCCACTATGATAATTTGAAGAATTGAAAAATCCCTTCTTGCACTATAAATCATTGTGCAGCTGACAAACTCAAACTGGTCTTCCTTGATTGTATTTTACTTTCTTAGTGATATATTAGTCCCATGATAAAGCTAATTCTCAGGGCAGATAATTTGTATACAAGATGTTTTCCTCTGGAAATTGCTTAAAATGTGAACAGTAGTTATTTATACCTTAGTTTTTAACACATACTGATAACTAACTGTAGATGCCTGTTACTCCATAGTTAAACTCCTTAAATTTTACTTCCCCTAAATGTTTAAACTATTCTGATACATGTTTAGATTATTTTGTCTGCCCTCATTATGTGGAGTCACTACAGTAAGATGGTTGTTGATAATACTTCAAATGATCTTTGATAGTTTCCAGTGTATCTCAGGAGGGCTTTAATCCCACCTGCAACAGAACAGGAACAAGTTGTTGTAAATGTCAAACCACTCACACACACACACACACACACACACGTTAGAGGCACACTTACTCTAACACACACCCCCCAAGCCCCAATATGTAACCTCTCCTGTCTAGACTTGAGCAGGTTCCCTGTTGGCCTCAGGTAAAGGAAGAGAGAAGCTCTTCTGCTCAGCTTCCACAAACACCTGGCACTCCACCGGTCTCGCCCTCTACCTGTCTGTCTCTCTGCCTGTCCTCTATAACCCTACCTTCACCTGCTCCCCAGTGAGGGAGAGTGAATGTTGTGGTTTGCCTCCAGGCTTTCTTTGTAATAATAATCACTCCCCTCTCTCTGTTCCTCCCTCGTTTCATGAGCCAGCGATCTTGTTCCCCAAAGAACCAGCAGTCTATTTGTATGGTAATCACAGACACACAGAAACACAGCTTCATCCGCACTTTAACCCCCTGAACCTTCCTATAATTGTTGCACCCAGTCCTGCTCTTCTTGGAGACAGCATCAATCTGTCAGTGCTGATTACAGCTGCTGTTTCAAGACTTCTCTCCAACACTAACTCTGCAGCGTGTGGGTCCCAGTCTGGTTTGTGTCTGTTGAGTCTCGGCTCCACTCTCCAGGAGTGTTTGGTTAATGATGGCAGAGGGGAGTAGGGTGAGTCACTGTTGGGTTACCAAGACCAATGGCACCATACAGGGAAATGATGATCACACACCTAAACCATCTGCAGTTGTCAGATAGTGCAGTTTGCATGATCTTCTCCTGATATTTTTCCATCATGAGACATGAAAAGTTGCAGATTGGAATAAGGTCGATAAGACTCCTTTACTTCAGGTTTCAAAGGACAGTAGATGTCCCTTTACTCTTTTACATGCAGGCAATGTTAAACTTGTGGTACAACCAAAAACTTGGCTACAGTGTTGGTTAACAGACCATGATAACCCAGCACTATTACACTGAGAGCTTCCTACATGCTTTTGCATGAAAGGAACAGTGTGTAAGATTTAGGGGGATTTCGTGGCATCCTGCAGTGAGGATTGCAACCAGCTAAACTACTCCCCTACTCCCAGTTAGAAGTCCTTAAGTGTTTATTGTTCTGAAGATTTTTACCAGGGGCCAGATTATCCACAGAGGTCTCTTCCTCTCCAGAAAAAAAACAGATGCAGTGATTTGAAGCGGTAAAAACACTGACTAAATCAGTTTCACGTTACAAATCAGTGTTTCTCATGCGCTGTTCAGCATGTCGGAGACTGGCCTGCTAATGTGTGCTCACCTTTTTTTCTCTGCTTACTTAAGATTCATGCATTAAAAAGGTTTTTTACTGTGAGCCAAATTATCAGTAGAGGTTTCTTCCTCTCAAAAACAAACGGACCACTTGATTTAAACCGGTTAAGGTACTGAATAAAGCAGTTTTCCAACACTCTAGTTGCAGTCGGGCTGCCCACTACTGTGGCCGATGCAATAACATGAATGGCTTTATCTAGAGCCAGTGTTTGGTTTGTCTATTCTGGGCTACTGTGGAAACACGGCAGCTCAACATGGCGATCTCAGTGGATGGGGACCTGCTGCCTTTGAAGATATAAACGGCTAATTCTAACACTCACACAGTGATTCTCATTTTCAGGTGATTATACACTCAAGAAAGCATAGTTACTATATTTTTTTAATATCGGCTAATATATCCCCTGAAATCTGATACACAAGACAAGACCTTTTAATGTGCTCCAGTTAATTGTGTGCATTCACAGGTCAAATAGGAAAGTAAGAAACTTATCTTCTCAAACTTGAAATGAACCCTACTCGTATTGGAGCTAAAACTGTGCTGTTAGTGATTTAAAAAAAATTGCTGTGACATCTCTAAGTCATAGCAGACTGACACAATCTACCTCGAGATTTGGTATTGTTGAGAAAAGTTAAAATGGAACGTGCTTTTTTTTTGTAAATATAACCTCACATTTACTGAGAGCAGAGTGTGTTTAACATTGGCTCTGAGATACCCAACAGCCACACCTATCCTTTGTCTCCTCTCGCCTTAGCTTCTGCAATTACACACACACATGCACTCACAACACACTTCATGCAACCAAACACTATTCCACAGATATCCAGACTTTCATGCAGCCTTTGACTCTCCTAGAATACTAAATACTATAAATGCCTCCCAGCTATGTTCATACTGAAAGCAGAGTTCTGCTGCGTCCCAGTGGTGTGTGTACGCGTGTTTGTGTGTGTTTGCGTGTGTGTATGTGTGTTTTTAATGAAGTCAGTCCAGTGAGGCATTCTGAGGCACGCCGGAGCAGGCTGAGGCAGTCTGACCCACAATCTGTAGCGGTTTGATTCAAGATGTAAGGTCAAATGTGTTCCCAAGTTAATGGGCTGCTCCCACACACGCTCACATACCCCAGCTGCTGCAGAACGCTGCTCCACCTACACAGCAAAAATGTCCTTGTTAGTCATTTTATACTTATTTGCTTTTTAAAAAAGTTTGAAAAGTGTTGTTTTTAATACAAATCTATAAACTGTTATATCTTATGGAGTATTCAGCCTTGCAGTGAAGTTAATTTATTCCTAAGTAATTGCTCTGCTCAGTGGATTAACTGGTGGTGGTGCTGCGCTTTTTTCTGTCAAGTTCAACTTATGTGAACTTCGAATCACAAATTTTGGACTGTTACACACAAGAAGAATAGTTAAAGAGAGTTTTGAGACAGGAAATATGTCTTTTCTCTCTTAAGATGTGGAGATGTGGATTTTCTTTCTAGCATCACCACATATAGAAGAAATCTACTTTCCACATGTGGGAGGAGGTGTATTGGGGTTGAGCAGTATGTTCCCCAAGAGAAATGATGTTTCCGTTGCCATGGATACCGTATCAGCAGACCATCTTCCCACTCCCATGGGCTTTTAACAAGCACACCTGCCTCGCCTTAGGAAATGCACACACATACACACACACACGCGCACGTGTGCACGCACACACACACAGAAGAGGGTGGGGCTGTCACCCAGGTAAATAAGAGTTTTTCTCCCACACATTCTCCTTTTTACGCCAAACATTGCGGCTATAACATCCACAGTTATCGCCTGATCTTTGTACTCACTGCTCTGTCATATTATTTGTTCAAGCTTGTTTGTGTTATCCTGTTTTTGTCCAGTTTATTTGCTGTATTACTCAACTGACAGCAGTGAGATGGAGTAATGACCCACACAGAGAAAAAAGCTTGATATGCAACAGTTTGCGGACTGGATTCAAAACCAGGGCGTCTTGATTGCACAGTATTTGAGCCACAGCCACAGAGCCAGCCGTTTGCGAGGGGAAACACAGAGGTCAGAGACTCGGTCCAGTGTCTTTGGTCCAGTCTGAAATCTGAACCAAACCACCAGGAGGAAGCAGTAGATGGAGAAAGTAGAGCAAAGGAGCACAGCATGTTGGACTTTAATTTATCTGCAGTGAGCGGTTTGCGGAGCGCTCAACACAGGGTAAGTTTTAATCCTCCGTACCTCCCCTGACTGATATTTTCCGTGAGGTTAGGTGTGGGTGGGAAGTCGAGGTGTCAACAGGTTCATGCAGGTTGAAGCTTTAAAGAAACTGGAAGAAGTCGATTATCCATGTTTGAGCAGCAGGAAAAGCTCGGGGACAAAAGTCTGCATGCAAGAGAGGTTTAATGTCATGGACTCTTGAAATGTAACAGGTTACAGACCAACATCTTGGTAAGATTTTCTCCTTTGAGCCCCAAATGGTATCAGTCGCATGGGAAAATGTGTGTCTCATGTCCGATTTTAACCATTTAAGTCACAGTTTTCTGATTTTAATTCACCTCACTTAGCTTTAAGGTTGGAAAAATCCTGTTATTACCATTGGACATTATATGATATATACCAATATATCAGCTTATTACAGCTCTTCATAAAGTGTTACACAGAATCACACATTTAACTCAGAGACTCTAATGATTGATTTCCCAATTCAGCCTGACATATTTGGACTTTATATTAGTTATGTGGGTTTGAACTATATTTGTGGTAGAAAGGTTTAATATTGATCTTAATAACTGTCCACATTGTCAGTTAACAACCCAAGTTTTTTCATGCAGTTTTATATAATTGGATATCAGTGTATTTTGCTGATGTTCCCATACATAGAATTATGCAATTTAATGATTTTCAAGAGTTTCCTACATTTTTAAATGCTGGTTCTGGAAAAATAGAACAAAGAGCAAAGTGGAATGAAAACAAGTGACCCGATGTTAGGAGAGGAAGCTCCTGAAAATGTTTTATTTCCTCAAAACGGATCATCATCTGTTATCTGGAGATGCTTTCAAAGAAGGTTTCAAACCAGATGAGAATAAAAGAGGACAGATTCTAGGAAAAGTTTCCCTTCATGTTGTAGCTGCACCTCGACATAACTGCTAATATTTCATTATTTGGCCACAGGGATCCCGTGATCCCGTTTTGTAGAGCTCAGATGTTGAGGCAGGAGTCACGGGGCTGTGTTTCATTCTAGCACTGAAGCGACAGTAGACTGGTTTGTATGCAGTGTGTGTTTAAGTTGTGCATCTGCACACATGTGACAGATTCCACATGTTTGTCCCAGTAGTCTTTTAAATTTCACTTTTTGTTACGCGGGCAGATGCAGAAGCACGGTGGAGTCGTGTGCCTGTGTTCGGCAATGCGTGCCACATGAGTGAAGAGGTTTTACCGTGGATCCGGGTCAGTCGGTCGGATCTAAGGGAGTGTGTGTTTACACATCAAATAGAAGGCGAGAGAGAAAGAGACGAGTCAAAGGAAATCTGTGTGAATGAGAGGCAGCCAGGGGGATCTAAATGCTTTGATAAATTCTCTGAGTGCAGATAGCAAATGTTTTCCCAAAGACAGGAGACAATGGGACCAGACACGGGAGAGGGAGAGAGGAAAAGAGACATTCCTGAGTGTGTTGTCCAGTTTAGTCCTGTCATTTCTCGTCAGTGCAGGGACAGCTGTGTCATTTTTGTACCACACAGCTCCTGGTCTCCAGCCTGGAATGTGCTGGGTCTTGTCCTCTCCCAACGGCCCCTTCACTGCCTTCTTCACACTCACTCTGCCCATTTAGTCCAAACTATTGTCTCTTGACTAAGAGATAAGTTTGAACTGAACCTTGAACCCTGAGTTTATTCAGGTTTTAGATGATTTTCAGTTGTGGAAAATAATCACTTAATGGAAATTATATCAAAAACATTACACTTAAACAATCTGGTAGAGGTAATAAAGACACCTGTGATTATGTCATGCCTAAGATCAAAATTGCCAAGAGCTTGCATGTAATTATACATCTTCAAACACAGATTTAAATTTTCTGAACCCTGAGGCAAAGAGCAGCTGCAAGTACAGATACTGATATGACAAACTTCTCTCTTTCATATAGTCAAACTGGCAAAACAGCTTCCCAATACCTGGGGAAACATCTGCTGTCTTATAATTCTGTGGTGTCATATTGTTGCTTTACAATCCTACTACACGTAGCCCAATTTGATATTCATTTTATGCCACTTTGAACACATAGCATTCTGTTTTTTTAACACAAAACAGCGTTTTTGCTGTGTCTGTCAGCTGTGTTATTGCATTTTGTATTTTAAAAGTATATGTTTTAATGGTTATACTGCCTACTGGAAGATAGTACTAAACATATGATATACTGTGATGACAAAGCAAAGGTTATGTCAGTTTTAAATGTCATTTTTTAACAGTGATAAACAGCCGGCGTGGTGAAAAATATACATGAGTATACGAATGGCATGATTGAAATAAGTATCAAACTGTAGTTTGTTAACAGTGTTAATTTTGACAGCACAATTCTGTGAAATAATAACATATTGAACCTTAATACGAACCAAAAGCTGGCATTGCACGTCCGGTCAGATTCCAACATTGTTTGATCAGATGGTTGTTGACTTATTTCAAAACTTTGCCAATTTTAGACTTGATTTTATAGAGGAAAAGTTCATAAACAGCTGCTTCTGTTTGGACAGCATTTGAATTTAAGAGGTTTGGCTTCTGTTGTTAAATAAAACATTTGGTTTTGCAGAGAAACGTATTCATATCCCTCAAAGTAAGGCATCATATTGGTGCCGATAGTCAAGTATTGTATGACTAGTAAACAAGTTTCAAACTATATCAGGCTCAATCTATCAAGATAAGACTCCACTGAAAAATTTTAAAGGATCATGTTGTATTATTGCGTCGCGCCATGAAGAAAAAAAAACCTGTTATGCACGTTATGCCTTATGCAAACTGTATTTACTGGTAGGAATGAAGTGTTTTGCATGTTTCTGATGGTGCTGATATGTTTGGGATAAAGTCAGCTCCTCTGTGCTGATGTTGTGTCTGTACAACATAAACAGAGCTCACCTGTCAACCATGCCCACCCCCCTAACCCTGAGGGCTGTAAGTGAGAAAGACAGTTAAAATTCTCTGTCTGTCTGTCTATGTGGACAGAGACAGAGATTTGGGGTGATATGATCCAGCTGCAGTGCGAAGACCAGTAGTCGCCCCTCAAACACAGGAAATCCCCTTACTTCTGCTTCACAGTTCTGTTGTGGCCGCATGTCTGTGTGTATATTTCTGCGGCACAGATCCTGTGTGCATGTGCCAGCGTCGGACTGGTTTTTCAAGAGGGGGGGTTACTGTACTGCCGGGCCAAACAACCCATCGACCGACCGCAGCCCCAAGGGACACGCACAAAAAAAGTTAAACAAACACAACCACAGCCTTTTTCTCAGGACACTTCCAGACACTCCTATTGGCTGACCCACATGGCAGCCTTTTTCTTTTCATTGGTCCCCTTGCCTCCCCCACTCTGCTCTTCTCTTTGGAGGTTTCGCCTTTGAACTGTGACCCCTTTGGGAAAGCAAAAAGCTTTCTAAAAGGACCCAGCGAGAGGCGAGGTTCCTCTCTGGAATGTCTTGATTTGGGTCACTATTCCTTTTCCACCACTGTCCTCTCTGACCAGTTTATGGGCCTTTTAGCCTCTCCAGCGAGGGAGAGAATGAAGTCGTGTGTCATCCTGGAGAATGGCAAGCTTGCTTACAAAGTTCAACTGAACATTCCAGCTGATTCAAAGGTCAGTTCACCCAAAATCCAAGCGTTTTTCATTTCTGTGAGCACCAGAAACAAAATCCCATTCACCTCCATCGTATTATGGTGGAGGCAGAAATCTGAGAATATAAACTGGTGAGATACTGTGAGAGGTTAACCAAGAAAATACAGGGTTTTTTGTGATTTGGGTGAACTAACCCTGTAAAGGAGGAGTGTAGGGGGCTTTAGAGGCATTTAGCATTGAGGGCTGCAGATTGCAACCAGCTGAAACTTCTCCTGGTTAGTATTCCTTCAGTGTTTGTTGTTAAGTAGGTTTTTACTGGGAGCTGAATTATCCGCAGAGGTCTCCTCCTCTCCAAAACAAAAACTAGTTCATTAATAGTGGTAAACGCTCCTGTTACAGATCATTGTTTTAAGATATGATAAGATAATCCTTTATTCGTTCCACAGTGGGGAAATTTGCAACATTACAGCAGCAAAGGGATAGTGCAAACAGGAAGCAAAAACAAAGAGCAGTATAATAAGCAAACAGTATAAAAACACACAGCAATATAAAGCAATATTCTCCAACGCTGCAATATAGCAATATTCAATAAAGCAATATTCTTTGATGCTGTCCTGCTTGTAGCAGACGGGCCTCTAGCCCAGCACCCGCTAACGTGTGCCACCTTTTTTTTCCCCTGATAACGTCAGATACAGACGTTCAGACGCCTAATTACCCACAGAGGTTTCTTGCTCTCCACAACAAACTGACCTGGTGAATTTAACTGGTAAAAAAACAGAATAAAGCAGTTTCATGTTTAAGAAAAAATCACTGTTTTTCCAACATTGCTCATCGCAGAGGGGCTGCTAACTTTGGTGAACATCAAAAAAATGTTTCTCTGCTCTGGGCTACTGTAGAAACATGGCGGACTCCGTGGACAAGGACCCACTCGCTATGTAGATATAAAATGCTGATTCTTATTTTCAGGTGATTGAACACTAAAGGAAACATACTTACATACTGTTTCTGCCTATATATCCTCCTAAATCCTATGCACTGGATCTTTAAGAGGAAGACTAAGAGGCACTTCACCTCTTTCCTTCAGTGTGATGATCTATTAGTTGTCGGCCTTGTTGGCCTGTGTTTGGCACCGCTTCCTCCCGGGGGCAGCCAGCAGTTAACGTCTCCGTCTCCTGATTGGCCGTACAGGGCCCGGCGGTGGTTAACTGGCGGGTTGCTTTGCCAGCGGGAGGCTGTGGGCTGGGCCACGCCGCTTGGCCTGATCTCTAATTAGCACTGGCTTGTCAGTTAGTCAGGGTGGATCTGTCTGGGAAATTGCAGTCTTGCACACACAGACACACACAAACCATAGCTGGGAAACACACAGGAAAGCGACAGTGGGATGAGGATTGTCTTCAGTTTCAGGGGGAGATTGTCTGTGATCATGCGGCTTTGACTTGTGTTGCCGTTTGTCTCTTGTTAGACTGAAGTGGCTTATTTAGGGCTCGGGGTGTGTTTGTGTGTGTCTTGCTGTGCTCTATTAGTGGCCTGGCTGCAGCAGTGAAGTGGTTAACAGTCCCGGGGGAGGCTCATGTTACCAGCGGCAGGGCAGGTCCTTCCCTCTTCTCCCCCTCCAGTTTCTCTCTCAGTTAGTCCAGAGAGAGACGAACGGTGCCCAAGGGATGAAGCATCAGTGCAGCAAGCGACAAAGGAGCTCAATCTAGGAACAGTGCCAGGGCGAGAGGGAGAGGGCAAGAGACACTGAGAAGGCTCAGAGAGACTGAGAGGCAGACAGGGAGGGAGTGGGAGACATTTGGCTGTGTGAACTCTCTCAGCGGCATGAAGTCATGAAGCTCTCTGTCCAGCTTGGCATTTTCCCGCAGCGCTCTGGTTCCCACGGCAACCCAGGCACCCTGACCAGGTAGATGCGTGTGTGTGTGTGCACAAGTGTGTCAAGGGAACTTTGTTCTTGTAGTAAATCCTACTGTTTTTTTATCTGTGTTCAGGAAGCGTTGAGATCTTTATGGGTTTGTAAATGTCTGTTTCTTCATTGCTGTCCGCATATCTTTATTTTCTCTCTGTACATTTGTGTGCGTGTATATGTGTGTGTGTGTGTGTGTCTGTGTGTGTGGGACTTTCCCCTGTGGCTGTACGGATGAGCTGAGACGGTTGTGGTCAGTCTAAATCTCTCAGCACCTCTCAGCTCGTCTGCTCCACGGATCCTTTCAACTCTGCTGCTGTTTGATTTATTCTGCCAGTAACTCCAGAAGGAAGTTATGTTTTCCCCTCTCTGTTTGTCAGGTTGTTAAAAAAGCTGCAAATGTGTTTGGCTTGAAATCTGCCGAGGACCAGCTGATTAGATTTCAGTGGTAATCTGAATCTGGGATTTGAGCCATTCAGCAATCTTTGTTTTTGTTTAGTTTTTTCAAAAGCTGTAATTATGATGTTGTGTTCATGTGCTGGTGGGAAACATTCAGGACTTCCAAGTTGGCTGCTGAACAGCTCTGCATTGACTTGCCGTCTTGCTAGTCTGAAAATCTAACTTGACAGATGAATGATGAATGAGTGGTGATAAGTGCTGGGTGTTCAACTCCAGTGCTTTTCTTTATGTGCCAGGCATCAAGTATCGAAAGTTGGCATTGGATGCTTGTTTGGATGCTTAGACTCACTCTGAGATATTTCTTACATTTTTAGGAAACTGCTAATTTTGGACTGTATTTTATTTAGGCAGAGTTCTTGTTTGGCAGCTTGTCTTGCCACAGTAATTAACACTGATCTTTCTACAAATGTGGTTTATGTTGTCAAGTTAAAAAGTAGAAAAACATGGTCATATTGCTCAAACCACTGTAAGCTGTTGGAAATAGTATTGTTTGGTATCAGTATCAGTATAGTATTAGCTATAGTAAATTAGAATCTCAACAATGTGCTGACCCGATGGTAATATGGTGATTAAAGTAAATGGATTGATTAGTGAAAAGTACTCCACAATAACACAATCTATTATGCAAAAATGTCAAACATCCTCTGCCTCCAGCTTTTCAAATGTGAGGATCTGTTTCTTTCTTCTCTTCTAAATCTTAAAATCAGAGTATCTTATTATTTTGGACTGTTGGTAGCACAGTTGTCTTCAACAATTTGATGTCGTCTTGGGCTCTGAGAATTTGATGGGCATTTTATAGACTAATGGTGTCAGTGGTAAAAATTAATCAACAGCTGAATCAATAATGAAGGTCATCTTTAACTACAGGTCCAGTTGATGTGATAGGAACAGAGGGGGTGTGTGAAAGGGGTGCGTGTGTGTGTTATTCGTGATTATTGTTTGACTGCTGTCATACAAAGACTTTCTTGACAGGATTTTATGTATCACTGGTCTTCAACGATTAACTGAACGGACCCCAGACGACTGTGAAAATACAGATAGTTTGACAACACCGGCTCTGTGTGTGTGTGTGTGTGTGTGTGTGTGTGTGTGTGTGTGTGTGTGTGTGTTTTCTCTGGTGCAGCCAACCCTGCACTAGCCATGACCATCAGCCTCCCTCTGGTCCTTTCAGAGCGATGTTTGCCAACTGGCCGGGCTTCCTGTCCCCCACAGACTCCCAGCGGATGCACACATGCACAGACACACAGACACACACACATATTTACAAATATCCTGCATTAACTCCCGGAGTGTTTGCTCTGTTCAGATGGGTTTGTTTGAACAACTCACAGACACACACGGACACACACACTCACACAGAAACGCACCCTGTGATGTCACCCCTCCGACAAGCCTTTGTTCGTATGATAGACAACCCCATTCAGCCTGTTAGCGTGTGTGTGTGTGTGTGTGTGTGTGTGTGTGTGTGTGTGTGTGTGTGCTGAAGTCAGTTCAGACGGAGAATAAAGAAAGAGACTCCAGGCAGTCAGAGAAGCCGGATCCATCTTTTTTTCTTTTTCTTTGCAGTTTTATTTCGGTTTAACGCTGTAGTTAATAGATTAAGTTTTCTTCTCTTCTCATGCACATGCATGCGTTTATCAGAAATATTTGCTGTAAAACGAAGTGTGTAGAGTATTTGTTTTATATGTAGGGACACACAGTATGCATCCATAATCACTCTCAAACAACCATACTCACACCTACAGTAGGTATATTGTAAGTGTAGATGTGTGTAATCTATGCTTAACATAAAATATGACAAAGGAAGATCAACTTCTGTTTCACTAAATTTGCAAAAAAAAAAACTTCACTCTTTCTTTTGGATCTTTGTCTGTAAGTGGTTCAGCTGACTGATGCACAGCAGCGTTGTGTTCATGGTATAAGAAGCATCACATCTCACTGCTAACCGTCTGTTGAGTGTCTCCTCAAAGAGGAACGAAACATGTTCCCAAAGAGCCGCCATGACGCTGTCTGCCAAGAGAACTCCCCCATCCTCTCCACTCTGAAAGATTCACTGTTTAAAGGGGACTTAAGTGAATCTGTGTGTCTGTGTTTCCAGCTGGGATGACAGCAGCTCTGTGAGCAGTGGCATCAGCGACAACATCGATACAGATGACATCAACACCAGCTCATCAATCTCCTCTTACGCCAACACGCCCGCTGCACAGCGCAAGGGCCTCAACACACAGGTAAGACAACTCGTGGAAACACACACAAACATCCATATTTATGAATAATATCAAACTTTTTATGATTGTGCCACCAGTTTGGGATAGCCAGTTCCATTTTGGCTCTGGTTCCAAGTTGGTTAATTATCTGGATTCACTTAATCTTATTAAATCTTTCAATCTGTCCTCCCCTCTCTATTAGAAAAACTCAGTTTACGAAACATTTAGGTGTGTATCTGGTTGTTGAAAGCTAAGTCTATCTAGACACAATTAAAGAAAAGATTTGGATCCAATACACATATTTCATACTATGTTCAAGTATGATTTGAATTTTGTTACACTCTAGTGTGTCAGTGGTTTAGGTTCTCCTCTCCTCTCTGCAAACAGTCAGGACATTTGGAGAATTCAGAGGTCATTTTCCTCATTTAGAAGAAAAATCAAACATGATGTGATTTATTTTACCAAATTTAATATGTGGTATCAGTGCTGCATTACTACATTTAGGGTATATTTTAGTGCCTTTGATTGGGACCCCATTTATTAGTAACTTTTTGGATGTGTTCTGACCGAGTTCAAGAGCTGTAATCTGCAATGACGTTCTTAAAAACAGGGAAGCCCTTGGATTTTCAAATTTAAATCAAAGTGCAAAAAAAACAAGAAACTTTTCACCATTTAAAAATAAAGGCACCAAGGCATTTGATGCAAAACTTTTCATGTCAACAATAGGACCACGAGGTTCATTTGAAGGCAGCTTGGGTTTCACATTAGGTGAAAAAATGAGATCTACACTGCAGGAATTGTCAGTTACCGTTTGTAAACACAACATTCAAACTTGGCTCCCCCTCCCCACACTGCTTGTATATATACTACTATACTGTTGACTGGCTATATACTGGGGTGTTACACTGTAATGAAAAAGCCAGTATTTTAGCAAACAAAGCTAACTGCCAGCACCTACCTGTCCAACAGAAACCAGGCCAACTCTGTGTTGCTCTTCATCTCAATCCTCCCCTTCACTGCTCGCCAGCAACAATGAAAGTGAAAGCCAACCCCAGATTCACTGTTGTTTTGGAAAGCTTTGTCCGCTTGGCGTTTCGCCTCACTATATTTGTGTTTTTCAGCACTGTCTCCACTATTTATAGCACCAGGTCACCTGGTCACTGCCTTATAAAGTCCTGACCTCACCAAGGTTGCAGCCCATAAGCATCCTGACCACAGCTAAATAGGAAGAAAATACAGGCAGATGGCTGGGTCTCCACAGATAACTATATCGCCACATGCTACTAGTGGGTCAGAAGTGATGATTGAAAGGAATTTTTTTTTTTTTATGAGTCTATACATTGTTTTCTAGCAAAGTCCTGCATAGTATACCTTTAAATAGCATGATTTCATACGGCATTGTGAAATAGTTCGAAGAAAGGTGAACTAAATGTATAGAGTGGTAAACTGATGCAACCGTTTCTTTCCACTCTGCCTCATTTCTCTAAAGCCAGTCTGTCCCAGCATTCCTCTGCCTTCAGAGAAGAATGTGCGACTACAGCTGTGAACTCACAAAGCCAAAGCTGATGTTGACTCTGGCCTCAAATCATTAAACACTGATTAAGAGCCACTCCCCTTCAGGGAAAGTGATCGGTGAGACGATAATATTGTCAGCTGACTCACGTGTACGTCACGCTCACAGTGTTGTGGCTGATGTGGAGCCGATCACCATGTGACGTGTGTCCGTTATGGCTGCAGAGGTCGAGGTGCTGGATGAAAAACAAAGGAGGGCACAAAGGAGCCTTTCTCTCCGTACAGCAGCCTGACACAGTGCAGGTTGATTAAGTCTAGTTTAAATTCTGTGAGCAGAGCAGCTTGCTGCATTTTTGTAGTGTTGCCTTGGCAACCAAAGAATGAACTTAAAAGCAGCCATCACCCCTCAAACAGCTGTAATTTACTGCTAGAAAAATAAAGGCTACGGTAAACTGGCTAAGTTATACCTCAGTTTGAAACAATAAAAGCTTCTCAAAAAGTTTTCTAAGTTCTGCACTAACTTGCAAACAGTATGTTTTAGGTTCTGAAAAAAGACATATGACGTTGTAAAGCTCAGGGTGATCAGCAACAGCAGCTATTTCCACACTTTTTATTGTAAACAACAGTCATCACAGAAGACTGAAGTGGATTTCTGTGCTGTGAGGGCAGACTTGCACGAGATTTGACTCCTTTAAGACTTGACTTGATCTGAGACTTTAAAGCAGAAATCTTGGAGTCTCAAATTTTAACCTGGTAAAGTCTGACAAAATAAATAAGACAGCACTGGGAAAACTGCTTAAGTGGTTTGGTCTGAGCTACCAAAGACACACTTATAAAGCTGCTTTGAAAGGAACATACTATAATGTCATCTCATTTTAATTGTCACCATACAACAACCGAAAAGACTTGCATTTTCTTGACTTGTGATTTTGCTTATGAAGACTTGTTAAACTGATGACAGACTTGAGACATGACTTTAATGTTCCTTTCAAAAGCATGAGCTGCTCAGCAAAGTTGAAGCAGAAAAAATGCCTCTCTCTCTCATTTCAAATAAGAAGAAGTCTTTCTGCTCTTTCTGGCCCTGACATGGTCAAACAGCTTTCCGAAAAACTGCTCAGGTGATGGTGGTGTGGACGCTGGCAGGATCACACAGCATGATGGCTGTGGTCATAAAATGGAGTGCTTTTTAGAGGCACTTGGCAACGTCTAATAAAAGACGCTTTCTTCAGCAGTAATAAATCTGACCTACTGGGTGTGTGTGTGTGTGTTCTCAGCCTGTGACGGATGCAGAGAAGCACTCGGCCTCCACAGCAGTGCACCAGGCCTGGTCAGGAGACGAGGTGAAGAGGCCAGACGGTGGGTCAGACAGCGGGGTCAGGATGGAGCCGGGCTCCAAGTGGAGCCGCCGCAACCCCTCCGACATCTCCGATGAGTCGGACAAGGGCGGCTCAGGAAGAAAGACCCCCTCTGTGTCTCACACGGGCTCTTGGAGGAGAGGCATGAGCACTCAGGTGGGAGTGACGTCCCCCCGGACTAAAAGCACCAGTAGCACAGGCTCCACGAGCTCCACTGGCCTCAAGACCCACAGTTCAGGTAACAATGAACTTCACTGCCAGTAATACAAAAAAAAAACAAATGAATAAATGAAAGATTACATTAAAAAACAAATACAAATTGTCACTGACTCATTCTCTATGTCCTCACTTTGGAAATGAATTCATGACAGTTTGGAAATGCAACTTGTTTTTCTTAAGTCAGCTGTCTGTGGTCTGACTTTGAAACCATGTAACAGTAGCATCGACACACCCTGTTATGTCTCGTTCTGTGCGTCCTGCAGGTAAGACAGATGACGTCAAGGTGTCAGAAAAGGGTCGTCTCTCTCCTCGTCCTAATGGTCTTCACCGCTCGCCCTCAGATGCAGGACGCAGCAGTGGTGATGAGGCAAAGAAACAATCGATCCCCGGCAACCGCACATCGACCACAAACGCCCTTACTCACACTGTTTCAGACCCCCACTCCCAGACACATACACTCACCTCGCGCACTCCTACCAGCACCTTCGGCTTCAAGAAGCAAGGCCATGGCATGGCAACCATGGTTACTGCCAGTGGTGCAACTATCACAAGTGGCTCAGCCACCCTGGGAAAAATGCCCAAATCTGGGGCTCGCTCACTGGCAGGAGGGTTGAAGTCTGGCGGGCAGGATGGCGGGGTGGCACTGGGTCACCATGATGACAGCTTCCTTCCCATGAGCGCCCGCTCCACGTTGCAGTATCGCAGCCTGCCAAGACCCAGCCGCTCGGGAGCAGCTGCCCGTAACGGAAACCGGTCCTCCACCAGCAGCATCGAGGCCGCCGTACTCTCCGTCACATCTCATGGGAAGAACTCAATGAGCTTGACCAAGGCCAATGGCTCAGGAGGTGTGCTGGCCAATCAGACAGATCGGGAGAAAGGCGTCTCAGAGATCGACAGCCTGAGAAGCGGAGTGATGCAGAGTGGAGGAGCAGCGACTGTTCCTTTGACAGGAAGACAGCAGGTTTCTTCACCTACACTGCGCAGGTAAACACGCACACACGAGCACGGGCGCATGCGCTTGCAGACATAGTGACGGATAAGTGATGAGACATACTGAGTGGGGTCTTCTTGTATGGGCTTGAATTTATCCACATACAGCACAAACACACAGAAGGCCATTTAAAAAGACAGTAATCATGCAGTCACAGTAAATGATAAACAGTGGTGAGTAATGATCACATGTGTGGGCTTGTTGTACACACAGACAGACACACACACACACACACGCACACACACATGCACACACACACAGGCTCAGTGAGGTTATATCAGGCCATTGTGAAAGGCAGGCTTTGAGCCGGGCTGATCAGCTGCCAAGCCTCAGCCTTGGCGGTGCAGGGGGGGAGGGTGGAGGGGGAGGGTGTGGTACAGGGTAATGGGCGCTGAGTCTTACCTCAGTGCTCTGCCCTCATTAATGTGAGGGAGTGATAACTCTTCAAAGAGGCTGTGTGCTGCCATTATCGCCCACCGCGGCTCCAGTCATCATAGCCTGCCATTTAACTCTAACCCAGGATTAGCAGGGAAGCAGGAGAGAGTTTTTTTGTCTGTGTGTGTGTGTATGTGTCTGTGTGTCTGTGTGTGTGTGTGTGTTGGCCTTGAGAGCACTGACTCTACCTTTCCTGGCTGCAGATCTTCCCCTCTCTTTCTTGTTTCATACAGTAAAGAATTATACTGGTGTTTTTGTCCCGCCAGCCTCCGTTGAAGTCTTTGATCCAGAACATTCATGAATATTTACATGTAATTTGTTGTTTAATTTGCTGTTAATATTCATAATCCCTGGAGGAAGAATCCTAATGATTTTTTTTTAACGCCATGACCTTTGTTTTTGCAACAGCATTAATTTTAAATTTACCTTTAAACAAAAAAGATAGCTTAAAGCAACTTTGACACCTGCAACATTATTTAAAAGCAATGTAGAATTATAAAGTATTAAAAGATATAATTGTGTACAACATGCAAAATGTGTAGACAGATACTAATAAGTAATATAACTCCATATAACATTAGATTCTCCTTTAAGGTCACATTAGACAGACAGAATATGTGTCTTTCGCACTGTTAGGCATTTAGGACATGACATCCTTTGCTTTATTCCTGCTCTGTTAGCCCTTGGTCTCACCCTCCCTCCCCTTCCTGATTTTCCACAGGTTGTTTGGTGGCAAGCCCAGTAAACAGGCTCCAGTCACCACAGCTGAAAACATGAAGAACTCCACTGTTATCTCCAACCCCCACGCCACCATGAACCACGTGGGCACGGTGCTAGAGTCCCCCGACGGAGGACTAGGAGGCGTGGACAGTGAGACCAGCAGCCTCCTGTTTGGAGGCAGAGCGCAGGGACTAGGGATGGGGACGCTGGGCAGCGAGCAGGTGAGCAAGAAACAAATAACGGAGACAATGGATCGATGTGTCAGTCAGCTTACTCTATAAATCTCTTACATATCTTACTCATCCAATGAGCTGCTGGAGGATTATTGGCTGTGATTCTCCATGGTAACCATGCACCCCCAAAGCTTTAGCATACTCAGTTTGAGAAGTGTAAAAAAAAGTTTTTGTTAGGTCCCAGGATTTTTGATTCATGAGTTTCCAAAGTGAAATATATTTCCTTTTAAAATGACTGACGTAGCCTGGTTTAACTTCAGAACTATGTCACAGAAGCCGACACTTATTCATTAGTTTCACTGCTATTTTTAGCTGTACACATTCTCCAACTGCCCACCAAATATTACTTACCATGAAAAGAGGGGAGGCGTATTTTCATTTCTTTGGAGTTTATTTTGGAGTTGCATTTGAATTTTTTTTAGCCAGGCTATTGGAGGCAATGTTTGCATGGTGGTCTGTTCACTACTTTGGTCCAGACTCTAATATCTTTACAATTACCAGACAGATTGCTGTGACGTTTTGTACAGACATTTATGTCCTCCACAGAAAGAACTGTAAGAACTTAAAGGGGCAGCATGTAAGGTTTAGTGGCATCGAGAGTAAGGTTGCAGATTGCAGCCAACCGATAACCCCTCCCCTCACCCATTCCTTTTCAAGCATGTAGGAGAACCTACAGTTGCCTTCAGGTTACGCGCCACCAAATTCAAGCTGCTGCCTCAGTGTAAAAAGTGATAGGCCCTCTCTAGAGCCAGTGTTTGGATTGTCCACTCTGGGCTACTGTAGAGACATGGCAATGCGACATGGCTGACACTGCAGAGGAGGACCTACTTCTTATATAGATATGTAGGGCTCACTCTAAGCTAACAAAAACACGATTCTTAGTGCCAGGTGATTTCACACTAATAAAAACATAGGTATGAATATTATATTCATTTTCTGCCAGTAGATCTCTCTAAATCCTACACACTGGTCCTATAATAGTGATAACAATGTATTCCATGACAATGTGAAAGGGCTTACTCATAGCAATGAACCCACGGAGTTTTATTACCGGAATCGGTAGCTCTGTGCCCTCGGCTTGGTGCTCATTGTTTAGCTGTCTGGCCCACAACTTCACTGTTGTGGTTTACTCTTACTAATGTTAGTGTTTGTAACAACTGCAGGCAGCTGTTTTCAGCCAGAGAACTCTAAAAACCACTGTACACCACCTGCTCATTAGCAACCAGCAGGCAAACAGTCAGCGACTGGCTGGTGAACACAGTGGAACATTTAGCAGCTAAAGAGGCAGAAAGTAGAGAACAAAAACACAGTTAAAGAGAGTGAACATTGGAGTTAAATTCATCAGGTGCAGATAAATATGACTCCAAATGATAAAGTTTCTCTTTAACTGTTGTTTGCGTAATAAGCAACCCTTTGCTAACAAGTTCGCCAGATCAACTTAAAAAGAAATGATATGTCAGTGGTGGGTTCAGAACTTCTTTCCATTGCCCACAAGTGGCTAAACGAGGTGTTGCAGATTAAACTTTTTATTTAGTGCCATCATCAGATCAGAATTGTAATTTTTCTAATAACTTTGGTTCCAGATATTTGCCAAACTAATGGCATTCCAATTAACTTCAGTTATATCCTGTGTTTAGTGCTGATTAAGGCTGCAACTAACAATTACTTTCATTGTTGATTGATCAGTCACTTATTTTTGGGTAAATCAATAAGTTGTCTGGTCTGTCAGAAAATGGTGAGAAAATGTCTATGATGTCCTCAAATGTCAAATGTTTTTTTCCAAATCCAAATAGATTAAGTTTATTGTTAGAGGAGTAAAGAAATCAGAAAATATTCACATTTAACAAGCTTAAATTTAAAAAAAAAAAGTTGACCTCATAAAAGAAAGTTGCTCACACCGAATGATTATCAAATTAGCTGGCAATTAATTTAATGTAGACTAATCGATTAATCATTGCAGCTCTGGAGCTAATTAACAACATCAGAGACTTTCTTATGAGGAGACTGAACACTCCCATATAAATGAATGGAGGAGTTTGCAATGGCAATATGGTGGTCGTACGCACACGTCCCGCCTCTTCCGCCACTCACAAAGCCAATTGTTTGGTGAAAGTGTGTTTGGAAAGCTACGCCTCGCCGCCTCGCTCCACCTGTGAATTTGCATGCCTCTCAATCTGCAACCAGAGATAATAAGAGAACAGACTTAATCCATCGACTTTATTTATTCCAGACAACAAACGTTCTTGGTTATAATCAGGATGAAATAACAAACAGACAGAGTTGAAAATATAAGTTATTTTCTTCTGTTTACATGTCATCTTGACCACTCCGCTGCAAAGATCCTTTGCACCACCTGTAGAAGCCACAGGTATCTGAGTGTACGCTCGCTTGCTTCCTCATGATTATTAAATATGCTGCACTCCAGGGTTTCCCACCCCTCAAAACAAAGCTCACGCACCGGTGACGTCTTACGTTGTTGGAGCCGTATATTGAAATGGTGTCGTGAACCTTCGCGTGTGCGCAGTTGAATAACCTGAGGCCATTCATATAGTTTTTATGTCCCAGCGAGCTCTGAAAGTGGAGAACCAGACAATAGCTGCCATGGCACGTATCAAAGATGGCGTCGGAGTGTTACGACTTGCCTTAGAAGGACTTTAGTTTTACCTAGGCGGCCATCTTGCCAATCGCGTCACGTGACTCCTTAAGCAATATTTTTGAATTGGGTACACATACTGTACACTGAGGCGATCACATCTGCATTACTGGCAGGTCCAGGGACAAATGTTGATTTCGGGGCAGGCCTGGCGCCAGGATGAAGTTACTGGGGGAGCAATTAAAAATTGCGAAGGGGCAAATCTTTTTAATATAGTGCGACACAGATAGCATCATAAGACCATTGATTCAAATAATGTATTTATTAAGATTTAATGAACTAGGCCTATGTCTGAACAACAAAAATCAAAAGACCAAAACAGAACGTGGTCTGCTGCTCATGACAAAGCATGCTCTCTTTCCCTTTCTCGTCGACCAACTTCACCTCCCTGGCCCTGCTTCTCGCTTTTTTCTGTAAATTAATACAATAGAGACAGGAGTGTGCTTTCCGCGGGTGTAGCATGCTTCGTCTGTGCTGACTGAAGACATTGGTCAACGTTGAAAATGTGTTCTCGCATGCCGCTGAGGATGCGCCGAAAGTCACGCCATGCCTCAGTGCAGCAAGCACAATGGGCATGGCAGTGAGAGGCCCAGAGTAGGGCTGCAGGATGGTAGCAGGGATCCATTTAGCTTCAGTGGATCGGGCCATTTCAGTCTGCAAAAAATGTCGGGCAACAGCGAACTCTGACTCCACCAAAGTGGTGTTGGTGAGCTCCAGCAGCGGTCTCACCTTCTGTTCATCCAAAAAGTGAGGATTTCCAGGGTCAAGGGCACACATCGCCTGAACCAGCTGGCTGTTCCTTTCACCAAATCTAGCGTTCATCTCTTCGGTGACACTGTCCAGAGTGCTGAAAAACAGCCGCTTGCACTCCGTCGCATGTTCTCTCTCCTGCTGCTCCTGGCCTACAGTGCTCTCCACGACGTACTGCTGTAGGTGTGTAGGGACTTGGCGCATTCTCTTGCTTGGCGGAGGAGATGCTGTTTCTGGTGCGTCTTGTGGGCTAGTAGCACACTGTGCCCAAATGGCTTGAAACTCCAAGTCGCCGCTCTATAGCTTCTCCACACATTCCAGCGCACTTCTCACAACCTTCACTCCAGTGTAGAGGTCTGTCTTTTTTATCTTGCAGCACTTTGTTTGGAGGATCAAGGAGGGAGAGGATTCTGTGGACGATAACCGCAATGAACCTGAAGTGCGTGTCTTTTATGGCTTTCAGCAGCCCTGCTGCCTCTATTTTCAGTTCCATCAAATGATGGCCACTGCTGTCAATCTCCATGAGGAACTGCACAATAGCGTCATAGCTTTTAACAATGACACGGTAGCCAGGTGACCGGTCCATCTCTGGTCCAGCAGCCTCTTCAGACGCTCTCCCGTGTACATTGCGGCCACAGTTGGCTTTCTCAGAAACCGGTAAAGCATGTCACACACATCAAAAAATGCTTGGAGAGCTTTCTCAGCTGACATGGCGTGGACAATCACCAGATGCAGCTGATGGTTGAAGCAGTGCACATACAATTCAATTCAGTTCAATTTTTATTTATAAAGCCCAATATCACAAATCACAATTTGCCTCAGAGGGCTTTACAGCATACAACATCCCTC
>JAPZEB010000001.1:29780209-29796975 GCA_029783705.1 Chaetodon striatus
TGAGTTAATATAAAGGTTGAATGAATGAAAGGTGATTAGCCACATATTCACCCAGCGACCAACAATGTGCATAAAAATCCAGTGGCTTTGCACAGTTTTACCTGAGCAGAGGCGAATAAAAGTCTTGAATCCTGAGTCTTGAACAAAGGTGCTCACAAGCACATTCAACTAACATTAATGTCTTAATTACGTTATATTTGTCAGATAGCCCACTTAATCATTTATCTTGCTGTATTTGCTTGTGATAACTAATATAGTAGGAAACAAGTTTACAGATTTTTAACTTTTCTTGGGGGCCTACACTGTAAACACATATGACCCCCCAGTGTTGACTCCATGGCCTTGCATGATTGGACAAAATCAGTAATCTGAGGGTGTTACTGTGCTCTCTGGGAAATTCAAATGACCATTTTCCCCAGTTTTCTGACATTATATACACTAACAATAAATCCAAAATGTATTGATAATGGGTATAAATCCTTACTTAATTTCACATATCATCTTTTACAGCATCCAGTCCGACCTCAGCAGCTCAGATAAACCTCGCTGGCATGCGCAACAACAGCCTGACCAATCAGGACGTCTCCTTTGACCCTTGTGGCGACAACCGATTAAGGAACTCCTGCATGTCTCTTGACGAGAAGACTCGCACCATGAGCAGATAGGGCTCCTTCAGGGACGGCTTCGAGGAAGGTAAGAGTCGACAAGGGGACGATGGATGGATATAAGACAAGTATACTGAATATTCAGTGTCTCTGTGTGAGTCCTGGCCCTGGTCCTTAGATGTTTGGTGTAATCTGTAATTACAGAGTAATCCTTTTCCAAAGACCTGCACACCCCCATCTCTCTATGACTCTGAAGCCTCTCCTTCCTTATTCCACATCCCCGTGCCAAAAGAATTATAATTCCGTTTGTTTAGAGAACATTAGGACGGATTACAACCGCTCCTCGAAGAAAAGCCCTCCATCCCCTTAGAAATCCATAAGCAGCTTTGGTGCAGCTTTGTTTTTTTCATAAGCTTGTTTATTGGGAAAAGTACCCAGGCGTGCTTTTCCCACCAGCAGGCAGACTCCCCGCTCAGGCGAGGTTGCTCCGCTGGAGCCTGCTCAATCCTCAGGGCCATAGAAACACAGCGCGTTGAATTAGAGGAACAGACTTGGAGTGCGGTAGGCATAGTCATGTGTTCAAAATGGTTCTGTTAATGGGAAAATCACACTTAAATAATATCAAAGAGCCACAGTTGTTAGCAAACTTGCATTTAAGCAAACTGCATTATAAACAATAAATCGCGATGTAAACAGTTATCACAAAGTAAAGCAACCTCAAGACATGCTTCGCAAGTAAAGGCTCAGTTTGTCATGATGACAAAACCTGTCATCAACAGGTAAAGGTCAAGGTTTTTTAGAAGGTATTCTGGGAAATGTAGTTAATCAATAACTGAAGTAAAACTACACAGATGACCATCACAGACTGACAGTGTAACTGTCGGGTAGGGTGTCAACGGTGTGAGATTTTTCGAGGTACGATAACCATTTCAGAAAATATCACAGTGTTAATGTCATAGTCAATTACAGTGACCCTTAAAAGTATGAAAACATGAGTTTTTTTTGTTTTGTTTTGTTTTTGTTTTTTTTGGAGGTAGGGGTGGGGGTGTTGAACCACCACTTTATTATGATTGAAACTTTGTCGAAACTTTGTCGAAAATGTGTGACAGGCCGTCAAGAAGGAAAGGAAACGTACATGTGCAGATGAGATCAGCTTTCAGGCTGCGTTTCTTTTCAATACCATAAATAAGCAAATATACATGGTATAATAACCGTCAGTATACCGTATAACCATTAGAAGGACAGCACATTAAGCAAAAACATCCTATTGCGATTATTTGGACAGATAATGTGACTGCAATATCAGAAAAATGATGATGTTGTGATTTTAGCTGGGGTCTATACCAAACAAACATGATCCTTTGCATATGGAATATGATTTGTAGGCTGGGGCCTCAGTGTAGCACCACAATGCTTCATTTATAATGGTATGTTGTGACACATTTTACTTTTATCAAAAAATTACAGCTCCTGTGATTTGGACACTGCAAGTAGCCAAACTGCGATCTCAGTAGTATTTCAATTAATTGTGCAGCCCTAACCGTTATACTGTTGTAACCCTGGTGTGAAGAGATCCAAAAGAAGAGTTTGTCCTGCAGAGTGAAGGGGAGATGAATATATACAGAGGAAAGAGAAACAGGAGAAAAATCCAGTGACACAGAAACTGGTTTTGTAAATGTGCCTCTGGGGAATCCGTTGCATGTTCTCAAAGAAACCTGGTAAATCTAGACTCCAGCTTGAAAACATAGTTTTCTCTCCTAGATACCAGATAAAACCGACTCTAAGAATCATTTCAGCTTGTGCATAGATCTATACATCAGTTTTTAGTTTATCTTTCAAATTTATTTTTATCTGAGTATTAAGTGTATAGCAGTGGTTCCCAACTGGTCCAGCCACAGTGTCCAGATTTCTCCTTAGTCAATGGTTGGAGGTCCACAGTTTAATGAATTTGGCGTCGTACTTGGGTTTGGCCACATCGTTGAGCTAGTTTTCTGTCTCTGTCAAGTAGTCACTCACTCTACAGCATTAAAGGGCACTTCAAAATAAAAGCCCTGTGCTGGAAATTCACTCTGCTTAAAAATAAAGTGTGTATTTTACAATGTTGACACATCAGCGAGTCACTTGCGGTCCATTCACAACGGGCCCACGACCCACCAGTTGGGAACCACTGGTGTATAGGTGAGAGGTTTTAAAGGACTGATTTCACAGGTCAGTCAATGTCAGCACTCTTATTGCATTAAGAGGTTACCAGCAAATGCAAACTACATTATTACAAACAAGAAAGTCGATGCTTACCTTCAAATGAAGCAATAAATGTGATGCAATGATCACATGAGTCACCCCATCTTTTAAAACCTGGAGCACTTCAACAGGTAGCTTAGACAATGTGTGATGTTGCAATCGCATGAGCTTTGTGATGTTTGATTTATTCAGAAACTGATTCAAGTTGTTTTTGAGTGTTACATTTAAAAGCAAAGACTAGTGATATAAACATCATGTAAAGTTTCATCTTGTCTAAGAGAAGGAGACAGCTGCCACTCATCTATTGTACAGCCGACCTTAAAAGACATTCCTGAGCTTTTCCCGTTATTGTGAAGCGATATACAAATGCACAGGTAGCACTCACCTAATGTGCACATGCACAATAAGATAGACACAAACTTATTATTATTGCACCCCCCAGTAGCACATCTGCCTCTTTTTCCCAGCTCCCTGAGTCTGCCTTCCCTTTCAAAGGAGGGGATAATTACAGGGATCACACTGAGAGGCGTGAGAGAGACTTGATGACATACATGAAACCTCCGACATAACTTTCTCTCTCTTTGTTTGTGTGTTGGATCGCAGTGTGTGGGTCTGCGAGGACATGCGGTTTGTGTGTACATGTGTATGTTGCTGAGGTGTAGAGTTACCCGACTGTTGTTGGATTGACAGGACAAAAGTCACATCATCCACCCGACACTTTGTCAGACCTGTCCTGTGTGAGAGCGACACCATGACACAGTGTCACTTCACTCCCTCCACCCAGACCCTCCCACTCACCTAGATATCTTCTCTCCTTCTCCTTATGTCTATAGAAACCAATATTTTTCCAGTAAGACTCATTGGCAGATTTTCTACTTATACCCTAGAAACAGATGTTAAAAATCTGAGAATAATGTTTTTTACAGTAGAAAGTACCACCACCTTTCTGTTCCCATTTATTGTTATGAGACGGTTGTGTGCAATATGTCACAATATCTGCATAACCGCTGTGAAAAAGTAGTATGTATATTTTTTTTCATAAATCAATCATGAACATTTGTCATGCAGAATTTTTTACAGTATTAAAATGCAGTCAATGTTGCTGACAACTGAGGTCAAATTACGTATAAGCAGTGGTGGAAGAAGAACTCAGATCCGTTATTTCATTAAAAGTGAAAAAACATACTCTAATGATACTCTCATATGCAAGTAAAAGTCCTGAATTCAGAATTTTTACATAAAGTACATAAAACTTAGCAGCAAAATGTGCTTGAAGTGCAAATGTAAGTACCCATGCAGCATGGTTCCTTCACAGTGTTATATAATATTACAGTATTCAGGATTTAGCTCTAACAAACAAGTGTCTGAATAATTTCATGTTGTAGTGGAGCCAGTTTTGTGTACTTTTGTGTAGATTAGAGCTACATTTGATCAAACAAGCATGTCATATGTTTTTATATGTAACTATGAGTGTCAAAAAATGTAGCAGGTCGAAGATATTGGTTGTGGAGTTTCAGTATAAAGTAGCATTTAATAGACATACTTGAGTAAAGTGTAAGTATCTTAAAACTCTGCTTAGTTACAATACTTGAATAAATGTACTCATTCAAAAGCAGATGCCCCATGCACAGTGCTGTCAGCCCTTATAGCTTGGTGCAGGTGATGGCAGGAAACATCAGATTGAAAGCAAATAAGCAGATACACCAGACACAAGAGGGCTGAAATGATTCTTCTTTTACTTTTTCTAAATTTTAAATGTTACAGTCAATGCATTTCGCCCATGGCTTCATCAGGTTTGTTGTATCTTGAATATATGTACCTACCACGGAGTATAATAAAGTACAGAATCTCAGTGCTGACACAAACAGCAGTATACACACATGTGCCATCAATAAAATGTCAAACAGTAGAAATTGGCAAAATGCTGAAGACCCAGAAATCAGAAAAAGTCAGCAAATTTCCACAAAATCAACACCAATTTCATCAGATGACTTCAGAAAGCAGAGCCCATGTGTGATGGAAACAAAGACACTCCACACAGGAAGAAATGAATGTGTGATTAGTGATTACTGAGCAGTCAGTTCATTGTTTTGTCTAGAAAATTTTGGACAACACCAATTAATATCTGGACTGTGGCTGGCCATTCAGGTGCCATAAACGTAACTGCTTTGTGTTGCTTTCCATGGTCTGTTTTGTCATTGTAGCAATCTACAAAATAAAGACAAGGACGTGGGGGTTACTTCATAACCCTGACACGAAATAAATGTTAGAATTTTAAGAACCTATGCATATCATATTGCCTATAACAGTCTAATGGTGCCTATTGTAGTTGTGCTTCATCTAAAATATTAAAATAGGTGTAACACTTAATTTTTTGTCAGTCAATGAATCAAGTAAGTGTTGCTCGTATCAATTCAGGTCTTAAATGAACAGTTACGCATTAAAAGATCTTTTCATGTACGACCTACTCAAACTGATTAATGAGATTTAAACCACAGCAGTGAATCTAAATTAATATTCTCCCTCTCATGTGGCTCCCTGCACACCTTGCTGTCTAGACCAAATTAAGATAAAAGTGAGTCCTCAGTAAACCAGTGTCTGCTCCGTCTGTGAGGCGGATGACTGAATGAATGTGCCGGGATCAGCCCAACCTCGCTGTGTGGTTGATGACATCACTGCTGCTGATCCTTTCTGATCTGCTCCCAGGCAGGAAACAGAGCTGGCGTTGTGTCCCAGCCTCTGATGTGTGATTAGTGGCTGAGTCATTAGCAGAGTTATGCTCAGGCTGTCATTAGTTGCGCCACAGTCCAACTGTAACATGTAGGAGTTTTTATCTTTATGACCGCAGAGCTGCAGTCATTATGTTTGGGGAGGAGGCGGGAAGGAGAGTCGGGGCGGGCTGGAGGAACTGGGAATACTGGGCGGAACAGTGTTGGGTGGGCAGGGTTGGAGCGGAGTGGGTGGTGTGTGTGGGGGGTCTGTTGATAATCATGGTACTGTTGTGTGTACAGATGTACTTTCTAATCCCCACTTTTGCTTGTGGTTTTTGTCTCTTCAGTTAATGGATCGTCACTGTCTCTGGTCTCCAGCACCTCCTCCATTTACTCCACGGTGAGTACACAAAACCTCAAAGAGTTAATCAGGAATGATGTTGAATTCTTTTTGAATCCCTGTACCTTCAACACTGATACAGTACAGAGGCAATGGGTCCTTTTTTTTTTTTTTTTTTTTTTTTTTTTGCATTAATTTTGGGTTCTTCTTTTTCACCATTAAATACGTAGTTTTTCCTTTAGAGAGCACTTGCATCTTAAAATTTCAACTGGAAAATATCCTGCTCAGGACATATCTCTGTCACAACCCTTGAATGACCAAATTTAAGAGATCAAAAATGTTAACATTAACCCTTACACACATACCATGTAATCCAGAAGTCCCGTGCTGCATATCCATGAACAGATAGGTCCTAAAGTGTCAGGACCTGGCTTTTGCTCGCAAAATGTCACTAACACAAACATGTACAAATCATGAAGAAACTCAAAATGACCACAAAAAGACCAAAGAGACACAAAATAATTACAAAAACAGGGAAAACAACCTCAAAGAGACGCAATATGACCACAAAGAGACACGGAATAACCAGAGGGAGACATAAAAAGGCTTACAAAGTGACACAAACTGACTTAAAAGGACATAAAGTTACCCTAAAGAGACACAAAATGACCACAATAAGACACACCATCATCTCAGAGAGACCAAAATGACTACAGAAAGACAGAAAACAACCACAAAGAGACACCAAATGACCACAAAGAGACACAAAACATCCATAAGGAGACACAAAATTACCTCAGTAAGACACAGCATTTCCTCAGAGACTCAAATGACTACAAAAAGATAGAAAACAACCACAAAGAGCAACAAATAGACTACAAAGAGACATAAAGGAACCAGGAGGAGACACAAAATTAGGTCAGTAAGACTCAGCATCACCTCAGAGACCCAAATGACTACAAAAAGATAGAAAACAACTACAAAGAGAGACAAAACATCCAGAAGGAGACACAACATTACTTCAGTAAGACTCAGCATTACCTCAGAGACCCAAAACCACAAAAAAGATGCATAATGACTACAAAGAGACGCAAACTCACCACAAAATCTTTGTGTGTCTTGCTTGTAGGTGAGATGGTATGACCCTTTGCATATCTGTGCCCAGGGGCCCATTGTCCCATAATCCGCCCATGTGCATATCATAGTCTTGTTCTCCTTGTGTTTCCTGTCTTCTGTATGTCTGGCTGTACTTTAAGTATGAATCTATCAATAACAGAGCACCACTGGCAGTCATTTCCCATATCTAGTAAAGCATCAGTATCAGCTCTATTATTTAACCCAGAGATAAAATAAGGGGGGGAAACAGGCCCTGTATGATTATTACATAATCTCATTATAGGAAATATTTGCAAGCAGCAAGTATATCAGCACAGATAGCTTCTCAATTCACATGGAGACCAGAGCAACTGGTTTCTGCTTTTGCTTATAGAATTATGAAATATTGCATATTTGAGTTTTCAGAACACGCAGTTACACATTTACCCTCTAATCCACTGGGATATCTGACTCAAACACCCTGGGAGAAAAAGGTCTGGCTGTAATCACGCAGACAAAATTGGGACAGCCCACATGAACACACAGTAGCCAGTCAGAGTCATGTCTTTAAAGCATAGCTCCTCCTCCCTGTGTGGGCTGGTTTACTCACCTGGGCAGGTGTAGCAGAGAAACTCTCAGACACTGGATCTCTGCTCGGCAGTGGCTGGTCCTTTGAGCCGGAGAGTGTCAGGTTTGAAATCAGAGGGGGGAAGAGAGTGGAGGCAAAGATGATGGCGACTTTATCCCTGACGGGCACCGTCACGTCCTGGCAGCTAACGGTAGGGATGATGTAGAGTGCAGGAGTATTTCATTCTGCTTTTTTTTTTTTTTACTCTGTTGGAGAGGTACAGCTGTAAGTCAAATATATAATTACACAGAACATATAGTCTCAGATATTTTTTATCTTTTTTTGTCAGTAAAGCTGACATGTCTGACTGAGGCTCTAGAGTTATATGACATTAGATGCCTCTAACCTGGGGAAAAAAAAAAAAAATCTGATGTTTGGAAATTCAACAACACCACAAAAACCTTTTTTGCTTTTTACTCTGGCTTTAATTTTCCTCAGATTCCTTTTTTCCTGTTCATTTGAGTTTTTTTGCTTGTGTGTTATCACTTTGCCTCACTGCCATGATGTTGATAGCTCGCGGGATTGTTTTTGTTTGTGAAGTCCTGGTCCAGGATCCTGCATCATAGTGAGATCTCTGTGTTTTGTCTGCGTTTCCAAGACACACGGGCTGCTCTGTTTGTGTATCTAGGATCGACTGGTCCCGTGTGCGTGATTGACAGCTCTGTTTGGGTGTGTAGACCATGTGTGGACAGATGCCACTTTGTAAACCATCCACTCATGCCGCAGAACACATGTGCTATACATGCACAGACACATTAGGCTGTTGAAACCTGTTCCAGTGCTTTGCGGTTGGTAGGTGGAACCACATGAAAAATCGTTAATTATCACATGTTTTGCGCCTTTGCTTATGTCACAACACAAGTGCTGTGTTCAGGCCTCCCACAAGCTTTAAAAATACTGGTTGTGGATTTGGAAAAACAAACTGTTATTAAAGAAAAGCACTCAGAGAGCAAATACCTCCACCAACACTGCACAAATATAATTAGAAAATGTCAAGAAACTTTTAACCTGCATGAAAATGCAACCAATGATCAAATATCATTGGATAAATGAGCCAGATGTGTTAATTAAAATCCTCAAAAAAAAAAAAAATCCTGTATATGCGCCAAAATGTAAACACTTGTTCTTTGTCTCACAGCTTTACTTTACTTCAATTTTGTTTGAAATCATTTGGTATAAAAATTCTGGTAATATTGTTATTAAAACAAACTAGCAGGACTAGAAAAATAATCTTTGGAGAGTGTAACACAGCATAAACTAATGGGTAGCCCTCAATGTATTTAATTATTGAAAAATAATCATCAAATCTATAAATTTGACATGATAGAAGCTTCTTTCAAATTTTTTTGATGACAGGTTTTTGTAGCTAACAATCATAGTGTTGTTTTTGACACGACCACTGGATGGAGCTGAAGTAAAATGGAAATGGACAAGTTGTTTTGTTGTAACGTATCTTTATGAAGTAAATGTTGATTACACACCATCATGGTTATCGAATAATGACACCATCGCCATTTAGATAGGTTTCGTTTGAGCCTTGTTTTCACTCTGCAGTTTCGTCTGCCACCGGGTACGATCTAACGGGAAAATAAACACTCAATTTATGGCGCAGACAAAGTGCTTCAACTATTGGATGACCAAAACAAGGAGGTTAAAAAGAGAAGAAGCCACAGCGTCATATTGCTCTGTATCCTTGGGGTAAAACACATGCGCTGTGAAATCTGGCCTGTGATTTCCAAAAGGCTTGGGTCGGAATGTATTTTATACGAAAAATAAAGATAAGTGTGAGAATTATAAGTCTGTAATAATTGGGAGGCTCCGTAATAACAGACCATGAACAAAAGCTTTTTACGAGTGTTTACATGGACATGAATAACCTGTTTATGGTCAGGTTTTTTGAGTATGTTGTTCATGTGTGCGTTTACATGGACATGAATAACCTGTATACGATCAGGTTTTTGGAGTATGTCGTTTATGTGTTTAGCATGTAAACACCATATCTCGTTTATGAGAAACAGGAATATGCTACTGGAGTACTCCAAAGAAACCAGGATGAATGCAGGGAATGTGCTCACATATACACAATATTCTGAATATGATCCTAACCAGGATAAGCCTCATAAACTGGTTACTAATGTCCATGTTATCACACTCTTTATGAATACGTTTTATCTAACGTTCGACAGCAATCTAATAGAGCATACCCAGAAGTTCTGTCAGGTCGAGCCCGCCCTCAGAGCACCTCAACTGACACCATCCCTTTATTTCTAGCGCCGTCTGCTGTAACCCTCCAACATTACAGCTCCAGTTATATTGCTCAGGTGTCATACCCCACAGTTCCCATGGGGTCAGAGAGCGTTTCCCAGCCTTCATTTAATAGCCTTGGACCAAAACAGGAAGAGAATAGTTGTTTTATTTTCTCCGGAAGCTATCGGTAGCTATCCCCAGTGACCAGAGAGTATCACTGTAAGTTCTTTGCAGTTAAGATCCCAAGTAGCGCAAATGGCAGATGTTGGAACAACCAGAGTAACTGTGGAAACTGCCTAGCAAAGGAAAAAGACTACTATTGACGAAGGATGCAGGTAGTTGCTCTGCAGTTTGGGGAGGCAGTTGAAAAATGGTCTGTTTCCACTTTTAAGGTGTTAAACTGACAACAAACAAAGCAAATGAACCATTTTTGAGTGAGGAAATTTCACTCTCACTTACTGTAAACTTGGTGTAAAAACAGTTCCAGTCAGGTTAAGAGAAGAAAACATTTCCAGATGCATTGTCAGTGCACCGTGCCGTTTGTTTACATGTAAATGTGGGTGTTGCATGTTTCACTGTTTTGGTGAACGGCAGCAGCAGCGGGTTGTGATGTGTTCGTGCGAGCGTTTGTTTTGCCTGCTCTCTCTCGATATGCATTTGGCTACCTGTCTTTTCTTACTATTGTTCCGTGTGCAGCCTATAGAGACAATGGGATTCTCCCTCACACACACACACACACACAGACTCACACACACAGATGAGTGAAATGCCTTCAGGAGGATATCTCTGCTTTCCAGACATATTACACCAGACAATCTCCTCCACAGTTTATACAGCTCGTCTCCATGGAGCTAATAAATCAAGCAGCAGTCAGGACATGTGCATCGTGCATGGTGTGACCTCCGGCAGCATCAGCTGCTTCTTTTTCATTAAAGCATGTCACATTTCAGTCAGTGCGTCCTCTAATGATTTTCTCTTCTTCTGATGTTTGTTTTTACAGAATGAGGAGAAGTCTCAGTCAGAGGTAAGCATCGACCCGCCCACACCACTTGCATCCTGTGTTTTCTCAGCTCTTTAATTTTCTGCATGCGGTGGTTGGACTTGTTGAAACACGGGGGGCGTTTTCACAGTTATATCTAGTTACACATGTATCTGTATTGTGACTGACCCTGTAACAGGCTCTTGTTCCTCTCTGAACACCTGTGTACACCTGTATGTGCTCTTTTATGCATCCTCTGTGTTTCATCTCTTGACTTGAACATATCAGAGCTTCAATCTTAGAGACTCCCTCATTTGTTGCCATAGTTTTTTTTTCATGTTGTGCCTGGATGCGTGTGTATGTATGTGTGTGTTTGGCATTGCGTGCTGTTATGGAGCAGGCATGTATGCTTTTGTCTGGGTCCTTTTTGATGTCGTGTTTCCTTTGCGTCCGCAGATCCGCAAGCTGCGTCGGGAACTGGACGCCTCCCAGGAAAAGGTTTCCGCCCTGACGACACAGCTGAGTGCCAACGTAAGTGAACACGCAAACACACACTCCTGAACAAACTTTTGTCAAGGTATATACCGTCACCTTGCTGTGTTTATAGTGCCACAAATTTAATTAATAGTGTGGTCATTAAAATAACAAATGTTGCTGTTAGAATCAACAAAGGCTGTGCCAAAAAATATATTATATTATATATCAAGTTATTATTAAGATATGTATTAAATACCAAACAAATAAAAGGTTCCAGGTGTTTTGAGACCAATATTCTAATAGATTTTAATATGTTTTAACCATGTACACTGTTTAAAATAAAATTTTAGACACAGAAAAAACAAGTTACCTTCAGTTTGTGTTTGACAATAAATTTAAAACTAATAAAGTGTATTTTTACATCAAGTATAAAATTTAACAGTCTACTGCCATGATGGCTGTACTATGAGGATGAATTTTGGCAAAGTGAGACTTTGATTTAAATACTAATGTCATCATGATACCATGGTCAAAATGACAATGCAAATGCTGATGTTAAGCAGGTATAATGTTTACCATGATCACCATTGTAATTTAGCGCGCTAGCATGCTAACATATACAACCTATAGCACTAAATCCAAGGTAAAACTGAGGCTGATGGGAATGTCATCAGTTCATCATAAGCCAAATCTGTGTTGACCCTGTTGACTGGTTGGGTACAGGTATTCTGTAGCTGCAATTCTCTGCAGAGTCAAATGACCGCAGCTCTGAGCGGCCGTCGCAACTTTTTACCACAGGCAGCACTTCTTGGGGTGTTCTCGGCATTAGATCAATCAATCAATCAATTAATTTGCCACATTAAAATCATAAATATGATTTCAGTGAAATGTATTTGTCACTTCCATCAATTGTATATGCAAAATAGTGTAGTAGTAACAATACATAAATGTCAATGTTTAGCATTAGGCTAGTTTTAGCTGTTCAAAGTAAAAATTAAAATTATGTAACTATGTAGATAATTTGAGAAAATAAATGTAACCAGTATGCCATGACTTGAAGCAGAATCAGATGTTTGTTTTGCGGAAAGACTGACTCAATCTTACAGAGCTTTGAAATTTGGCACTCTGTCTCTCTCAAACACCCAAACATTTCCCAAATGCACGCAAGTACGTTTCCTGATATTCATCAAATACTGAACAGATAGCTCCCGCTGAGCACTTTTCTCCCAGAAGGTGTAATTTTACATCTGGCAGAACCATCAGGAAATCTCTTAAAGCGTCTACAGACACGATCCTTGCTGCCACCCAACTGTCTGTATTGCACAAGTCTCGCAACGCTCCGCTTGTGATCTGCTGCCTGAGTCAGTGCACGCCGGTGGTTTAACTGTGGATTAGAGATATGGAGGGAAGGCAAGGGTGTTAGATTACAGCAGAGAGTCAAGTCTCAGCACACTGCTGAGGGACTGTCGCAGATGTGGACTGAAGATTTACAGCTAATGACGCCTGGATATAAGAAGGCGTGGTGTGAGTGTTGAAAGAAAAACACAGACAGAAAACAGGGGCTGGTGGTTAGGGGGGGGTGGTATGAGGTGGGATGTGGTGAGTGAGGGAGGGGCTTCATCTGTTCAAATATTTGATTACACACCACAGACAAATGAGTTGAACACGCCTCGAAGCCCCTGAGGCCGAGAATCTAAGAACATCCTCTGCCGCAAAAAGTCTCGACTTGAATCACAAATCAGTCAACACACACACGTCCTGCAGGCATCTGCAGATTATTTATATTTATCAAGTCTGAAGCCTCATACAATATCACGAAGTATGACCCCGTTCACCTTGTTGAACTGGTGTTTAAACCGGCAAAATCTGCAGCGTCGCACTGAAAATGAAGTTTTCAAATCTACTAGAACGCTTATTTGTTCTGCATGAGTTCATTCGCAGTTGTAATCCTTTATTTTCTCATTGTTGGGGCTCAAGCACAGAACAGTGTGGGGACACTACTGAAATTGAAGTAATTATTATTTTGTGTAATCAGCTGTATTTTGAGGGGCCAAAGATGCTTGAAAATTCACTAAACTTGGCACGCTTATCAGAACTGGTGAAAAATGGCTCTGTAGTGCCCCCTAAAATATATTAAGCCCCACATTTAGGTTTTACGTGGATGTATGTAATTTGATATGCGTATGTAACAACTCCAAACGCTCAAAAAAGTCTTTTGAAGTCATGCCCTAAACCCAACAGGAAGGGAATTTACTGTGCAATTTTTACCATTCACAGAGGTCATACCTCAGAGTAGTTCTTCTAGAGCTTTAACCCCATCAACTTTAAATTTGAACCCAGTCCAACATACCCAGTCTAAAGTCTCATGTTCTAACTACGTCACTTTATTCTCACACTATAACAGCCAGAAATCTGTCAAATCAAGTTACAGTAGAACATAAAAATCACACAAACTGTAATGAAAAGACGGTTACTTGAAGATGACTTCATGTTGTGTCTTAGCATGAATGAAAGGTTCTAGCCTAAAGGGCTGTTTTTGGTAAAGATGATGTCACAGCTTGGCTGCGGTGTTGTGTTTGCAGTGTGGGAACCTGTCCAGCGCTGACCTTCAGAGGATACTCATTTGTCACAGGCCGTCATTTTTGTTGCATGATTATTTGGATTTGGCCGTGTTTTCATTTTGGTACGAAGATTATTTGACTGACGTCATGTTTGGGTTTCAGCCCCAAGGTTGAAGGAGCTGTGTCGACACTTCTCACATTTTATCAGATGCATTAGGTTGTTGAGGTTCTTTTTCCCAGCTCAGTGTCTCAACTGGTTATCACAGCTCAGTTAATATGTCTTCTTTCCCTCGTAAATCAACTCTCTCAACATTCATTCAGTCATTAGCGGTCCAGTTAGCCCTCTGCTGTTAGCACCCATAGCTGTATTATCAGAATTAACCTCTAGCTGACTCCTTTTCCATGGCGGCCAGCTGCCAGTAGGGGAAACCACTGAGATGAATCCCAGGTTTGACTCCTCTCAGTAAAGATGCTTCTTTAGAAGAGGTTTATGAGAAAACCTTTTCTCCTCAAGTGTTTTTATTGTTGTCTTTTAAAGTTGAAAGGAGGTTTTGACTTCACTCCTGTCAGTGTGTGTTAGCCAGATATCCGAGAAGTGAAATGTGGCTCAAGTAATTGGACAGCTGATTAGATTCTTGGGTTGCGAAAGTGTGTTTAACCATAATTATTTTTGCTGTTTTGTATTCAAAAACCCTGAAGTGTAAGTGTCTGGTTTACATGTTGTTTTTCCAGTTTATTTTTGTGACTGTTGCCCAACTGTGTTTCTCCTGCAGGCTAACCTGGTGGCAGCGTTTGAACAAAGTCTGGGCAACATGACCATCAGACTGAAGAGTCTCACCTTGACGGCAGAGCAGAAGGTGAATGCAGCACCTCTTGTTCTATAATAGACTGTGCGGTGCACTAATAAAATTTCACTCAAAGTCTCTGCATTTGATTCATGGCTTTGACCCCTTTGTCATTTTCTCTGCGCAGGACTCTGAGCTGAACGAACTGAGGAAAACCATCTAGCTGCTGAAGAAGCAGAACGCTGTGGCTCAGGCTGCTATCAACGGAGTCATCAACACACCTGAACTCACGCCTAAAGGGGACAGGACAGGTAAACACAAACACTACACAGGGCAGGGACTTTTGAAGGGCTAAAGATTATATATACATTCTTGTATGAAAGTCTTGAGTGACAGGACCTTGAGAAAGGCCATTATTGTACAAAAATGATCCCACAATCTGTCTGAGACAGAGTAATTTGAATATTTTATTGATTAACAGACATTTTGATGTGTCAAGGATCTCCCTTTATTTATAGATCGCTATTCCTCTTTTCAAGAGGGGGGAAAAACATGAAAACAGGTTACACAGACAAAGACGAACATTCTTAAGCACATAAAAGCTGAATAATACACTCTGATTTGAAGCCTGTTTTTCTGCAGTCAAAGGAAAACCTGTGAAAAAGTGGACAACACGGACAGGTTGACATTAGATATTTATTGAAAGACATATTTCAGTCACAAACATGAACATTTCCTGTCCCTGCTCGTCTCTCCTCAGCCGGTAACAACGGCAGTTCCCAACAGCAGACCCAGCAGCCGGACCTGCGCATCAGGAGGCAGCACTCCTCTGACAGTGTCAGCAGCGTCGCCAGCGCAACCAGCCACTCGAGCGTGGGCTCCAACATGGACACCGATGCAAAAAACAAGAAGAAGAACAAGAAGAACTGGGTAAGATGCTGGAAATTGAAATCTAATGGCAGGTGATTTCAGTGTGTGATGAGTTACTAACAAGCAGCCAGCCAGGTCTTTGTCTTTGTCTCTCTGTGCATTTTCATGTCTGTCTTGGTGTCACATGTTTGGGTTTCTTCCCTTCAGGCATCTTTCACTGGGGAAAAGGTGAATACGCTTAGGATTTGAATAGACGTACTTGATTGATTTGGGGATTTGCAGGTCAAAAAACAGACATTTAAGTTAAATTGAGCTAAATTTATTTGTATTAGTCGTGTCTTGACCTGCAAATTACCAAGTTTACTGACTAGTGTCTAGTCGTAGTGTCAACTCATTAGTTGTTTTTCACTAGTGATCATACAGCAAAACATCTTACATACTTACACGCTTTTCCTTTTGGTTGTTGAAAGAATTTGTTGTGCACCGGAGGACAAGTCAAGGAAGATGATGTAGGCAACTATTTTCACTCTCTGTTGTCCCGTAGACTGAAGCGATGTTGTGTTAGCTGCCTGTGGTTCTCACTAGCTGACCCTGATGTCAAGTTTTAGGAAGAGCGGTGTGGTGCTCTGTGGTAGTTGTTAAAAGACGTGAGCGCGTGTAGAGTTTCCTGCTTTAGCTCAGAGGGATAATAAGCAACCATTGTGTGTGTGTGTCTGTGCTTCCAGCTGTCAGAGTTGGTGTAGATGAGACCCCACAGTAGGCTCCTCCATGCAGGTGCTCACACCGAGTATGTGATGCGGAGTGTATAGTGGCAGTGTGTCTGTTGGAAAGTATATAATGGATCATGAAAGACATCCTGTTTCATGGTGGTTGTGATGTAGTGTTAGCTTGCAGCTGCCTGGAGGTCAAATAAACTCAGCTTTAGTCCTGCGCGAGCCTCTAGTTAAATCTCTGTCCCTCCATTACACATTAACGCGCCCAAACCCATATGAACATGTGCTGTTTTGTCTCTCTGTCTTCCTTTGCTTCGCTTCATGTGGCAGGTCTATGAGGTAAGACTGGTACGCTGTGTGAAATGAAAGAAACAGAGCTGCCTAACTCCTGCACTTTTTCTAGGTTACTAACCTTCTTTCCTTTTCCTCCTGTCCTCTGCTGCCACTTTAGTGCCTGTCCACTCCTCCCTAACACTGCTTCTCCCTGAAAACTGCTCTTATGACTCTTGAGCCA
>JAPZEB010000001.1:29797378-29809807 GCA_029783705.1 Chaetodon striatus
AGTCATATGCTCAGTACTTCCCAAACATGTGCATTTTCATTAAAGCCTTACTATTTAAAACTGAACTAAAAGTTAAACTTAACTATGCTTTCTTCAAAGCCAGACTCAAAAAAAAACCTTGTTATTGGTTTTTTATTTTACACAAAATGTGTTTGAGAAGTATTTAGCATTTGACTGGATAAATGAGACTTGTAAACTTTAACTGCACAGAGTTGTGTGAAAGTTTGTAAACGGATGTTTTGCTGTTGTTAAATGTGGTCTCCAATCAATATGTTTGCCGATATCTCTCAAGGCATGTAAGAAAAACAGAATTCAAGTTAAACATAGCACGATTAATTGATTTACAAACTGTGATTTTGTGGTTGAACTATTCCTTTACCCCAATTTGTACCACTCCTAAATATATATTTAAAAAAAAAATAATAATAATGAGCCATAATTATAAATCCGTAGCTATACACTCCTCACACTTAGCGTTTGAGTTTAGAGCTGAAGCTCAAGTGATAAGACAGTCAACCCACGACACCCTTTCTCCCTGTGACTCACTTGCACTTCTTCACAGCTGTTTTCCTCCACTTTCCCTGGCACACTCCTCCTCTCCCTCCCAGCTGTGTGTTCATGGGTGTGTGTTCCTCACCTGCTCTCTCTTCTTTCCTTTGTTTTCCACTTGCAGCTGAGAAGCTCCTTCAAACAAGCGTTCAGCAAGAAGAAATCTCCAAAGTCGGCCTCTTCTCACTCTGACATCGAGGAGATGACGGACTCATCGCTGCCGTCTTCCCCTAAGCTGCCCCACAACGGCACCACAGCCTCCAGCCACATGCTCAGGAACACACACTCCAACTCGCTGTACGTAGACATCGTCGGCTGTATTGTAGGACGACTGGGGATGGAGTTCATCCTGTACAAATACATCCAAAAATGTCTTAGTGAAATTGTTCAAACAGCATAGATGGGAAACTACCAAACTTTGCTTAAATCATGAATACGTTTCACGTCACTAAACTGTGTTGTCCTGCCTATTTGTGCGCACTTACAGACTGTCTGAGTGTTTGGACAGTGAGGCAGAGACTGTGATGCAGCTACGCAGTGAACTCAGGGAGAAAGAGATGAAACTGACAGACATCCGCCTGGAGGCTCTCAGCTCTGCCCATCAGCTGGACCAACTCCGGGAAGCCATGAACCGCATGCAGGTCTGGAAACACACACACACACACACACACACACTTGTATTAGAGAACTTCCTATCAAAGGATTAAGTCAGCACTGAATCACAAAGTGCAGAAAGTAATCTTTCACTTCTGGCCACAACCCAATCGGTGATGTCACTGCAGAGGTTTTGCTTTTATAGCTGGTGATAACCAACAGCTGTGACATCATTGACTGTGTGTCAGCCAGACGTGCGACAGCTTTTGTTCTTGGTGATTCACTCTTGATCCCCCATAAAGCATGAATGCTCTTACTGCTTCAAGGTCAAAGTTTATTTGTGTTTATTTTGTTTGTGTTAAAAATTAAAGTACGAACATCTTAACACCTTCTCCACATACAGCAAACAATTAATATAATAGAGTGAGCTAACTATAAAATGAAGTGAAACAAAGCTGTTTTTATCCTTTGTAATTTTATTTTTGGATGCTTTTTATAACTGAGCTGTGGTAATATTAGTCATTTTAGTAGCTTTCACAATATGGCACTGATTAGTTTGATTGGGGTGATGTAATTAATTGTGTACAATGTTAACCTGTACAAAATCATCTGACATTGCTGGTCACATTTTGCTGAAATTTGACATTTTAGCACTGGACAGGCAGTTTAACACAAACATATAACTTGGCCAGAAGGGGGAGCTAAAGTGTACAGTTGGAATTAATTGAAACGTTTTTCCGTCAGCTAACTTGATCTGTGTGTGCCTGCAGTTGGAGATTGAGAAGCTAAAGGCGGAGAATGATCGTCTAAAGGTGGAGAATCAGGGCAGCAGGATGGGCTCCCAGGCCTCCATCTCCTCCTCCCCTCCCCCTCACACACACAGCCAGGCCCAGGGAACTGGACCAGCCCTCTCCCAGCACAGCCTCAACCTCACCACCAGCGAGTCCACCAGTCTGGGTAAGATGCCACAAGACCTACACAGTTACTGGTAGATGTGTATGAGATACTAAATGTGCTTGGCCCCCATGTCATGGACAACATACAATATAATATAATATAATCTTTTTTTTTTTTTAATCTAAAATGTTCTTATAAATGGGTTGGGCAGGAATTACAATATTTGGTCACTAACACAAATTTTGGTCTCAAGACTGTTTGAGATCAGTTTCTGGTCAGGGAATCATTTTCTCCAACTTGATTTCTTAAAGGGAAACATGGAAATATAAAAAACACTTGAGTGGTTTAAAGCAACCATTAAACATTTAAATTTGTAAACCAAAAGTTTGGCAAAGGAAATACTGGACCCTTATCTGACCTTGCTCTGCCTTCCTGTTAGACATGCTGCTGGACGACACTGGCGGAGAAGGTGGGATGAGGAAGGAGGGGCGACATGTGAAAATGGTCGTCAGCCTGGACACGGACAGCAAATGGGGAGAGGTGAGACATGTTAGAAAAATGCAATTTAAGTTGTTTTGTGTTGGTTAAGATTCTCACCGTACCTGAAGGCTTATTGGCATCTAAAACCAGTCGTATTTTTTCATCACAGGAGGGCCAGCCTCGTCATTTTCTGATTGGTTTCATTGGTGTGAGTGGTAAAACGAAGTGGGATGTCCTGGACGGAGTGGTCCGACGCCTTTTTAAGGTAAATGTGAACAAGATGATGTCAGAAACACTTTGGCATCAGTGTAAAGACAGTTAAAAGTTTGAGTTTTAAGTTTTTGAAACGTATCTGAATGCACTAAGGATCTTGAAAATGTTTGAGTCTTGCTTCTGTTCAGTAAAAACGTTTCATTTAAAACCAGAGGTAGCTTCATGGCAGATATCCTCTTTAAACTCTGAACTTTGTGTCTGATAGGAGTACATTACCCATGTGGACCCGGTGAGCCAGTTGGGCCTTAGCTCAGACAGCGTGGAGGGATACAATATCGGTGAAATCCACCGGCCCAGCACTCCCAGCGCAGCCCACACACCTGAGCTGCTGCCCTGCGGCTACCTGGTGGGAGACAGCAACACCATCAACATCCAGCTCAAAGGTAACAATGCCTCCTCAAGCTAACTCTGCAAATGATCTTTCTGTTCTGCCAGTCTTTCTTTTATATAGAAAAAAAACTACCCAACTGTCACAGAAATTTAAACACAAAAATCAAGCTTAAAACAAGTATTTCCAGAAACTTGTCATCTAACCTCTACACACCAGTGATCTCACTTGAAATATCCTGATGTGTGTCCAGGTGTGAGTAGTGAGAACGTGGACTCCCTAGTGTTCGACACTCTGATCCCGAAGCCAATGCTGCAGCGCTACGTTTCCCTGCTCAAGGAGCACAGACGTGTCATCCTGTCAGGCCCCAGCGGTACAGGAAAGACCTACCTGGCCAATCAGCTGTCTCGACACCTGCTGCTGCTGGAGGGCCGACCGCTGACCCCACACGCTGTTGTCACGTTCAACGTGGACCACAAGTCCAGCAAGGTATAGTATACATGCAGATTCTGTGTTCTAAGTTTTAGTGGTTGTTAGACGTCATCTACAGAGGGCCAAACGCTGGTCAAATTTCTCTTTAGTGTATCACAAATCACACTGCAGCTATGTTTTGGAGATCGTATTTAAACTTGTCAGACATACAGCCTCTTTTTCTGTTCTCAAGTATTTAAACTTATCAAAAAACTCTTGTACAAGTTAAATTTAATTCTGTTGCAGTGTTTGATAAATTACAAATCCAATTTTCAGAAGTGTTTAGAATACGTCAACTAACCAACTGTTTATTGAAATAAAGGCTGTGAAATTCAGATATTTGGTAGGTTTAAAAAACAGTACTTTACAGCTGCCGGCAATTTCTTTGATTAAAATGAGAGAAAGCTGTTGTGTAGAAATGTAAAATGTATGATCAAATAAGGCATTTTAGCATTACTACTATATGGCAATATGAGCAACTGGTGGGTAATCTAATATATGAGGAGAATTAAAATCGACATAACAACGGCTCTGACTTTGAGTCATCAGTGTTTTGTGTAGATAACACCAATGCTCAAAGAACATAAAAACAAGTAAGGCTGGTTACATGATTTCACATGTTTTTCTCTCTCTTGGTAGGAGTTGCGTCAGTACCTGTCAGGTTTGGCTGAGCAGTGCAGTGGTGTTCCTGGTGCAGACAGCCCTCTGGTGGTCATTCTGGACAACCTGCACCACGTCAGCTCCCTGGGAGACATCTTCAATGGCGTCTTCAACTGCAACTACCAGCACTGGTCAGTTCACACACACAAATACACATACAGTCATGTTAAAATATAAAGGAGACATTTTTATGTGTTTCCTTATTTTCTGTCATAATGCTACAACGTCAAATGTTCATATTAAATGTGGCCAAAGTTTCAGATATTGAGGTGAAAGTAATCCCTTTGAGCAAAAACCCCAGGATGTCTGTTTTTGACCATTAAAACATGTAGTCATGTTCTAGCAGGAGCCCACTACACAAGTATGAACCTAAAAATGAGCAAAATAGGTCCCCTATAAGGTTTGAATGAATTAAGATACACAACTACTGAGGACTAAAAATATGCAATACGTTTGTTAAAAGTATGAACATATCTATAGCAATAAACCAAAATCAATCTATTGCTTCACTTATGACTCAAAATGTTTTCAACTGTAAATTGAGTCCTGTTAAAACAACACAAAGCAGAGTATCGTCCTCTCAACCACTCTACCATAACGTAACATGTCCAGTGACTTACTGAGACTGGTACAAGTCGGCTTAATGGAGTGATGTAACCTTATGAGAAAGAATAATACTCTGTATATTGGGCTTTATAAATAAAACTGATTGATTGTATTTCTCTCCTTTCAGCCCCTACATTATCGGCACTATGAGCCAAGCTACGTCATCTGCCCCCAACCTGCAGCTTCACCACAACTTCAGGTAAACTTCTGCAGATGTACATATTGAAAGATTTACATGGTCTTAAAATTAATCTAAATCAGGGGAAAATGTTACCATATAGTATGATACTTTAAAGTCCTCATACACCTGTGTGTAATCTGACTAGGTGGGTGCTGTGTGCCAACCACATGGAGCCGGTGAAAGGCTTCCTTGGTCGCTACCTGAGGAGGAAGCTGATCGAGACGGAGATCGGCAGCCGAACACGCAACATGGAGCTGGTGAAGATCATCGACTGGATCCCGCGGGTTTGGCACCACCTCAACCGCTTCCTGGAAACACACAGCTCATCTGACGTCACCATCGGTAAGAGACTGATTCATGGTTGAGGAAAGATCCTTTAATAAATGTCAGTGTCTTACCTCACTGCTCTGTGGCATGCAGGACCTCGTCTCTTCTTGTCCTGTCCCATGGACGTGGAGGGATCCAGGGTTTGGTTCACTGACCTCTGGAACTACTCCATCATTCCCTACATGCTGGAGGCCATACGAGAGGGACTGCAGGTAACACACACACACACACACACGTTGTCCGTGTGAACTGATAACTCACAAACTTTCTATTTGCACGAAATGGTGGTAATTTCTGCTTTCAGGTCTGGGATCCTGATTATATTTTAAGCCGTAACAATAAAACTAATTAATAAAGAGACTCCATTGGACATCCTGAGGGGCCGTTTAAATGATCCAGCTGAATGAAGTCCAAGTGTAATGAGTCTGAGAGAGATATAACTGTTCAGACTTGCCCTCTCAGAGGACCAGGGTTATGTTCATCAAAGTGAAATGGATTCAATTTGTACTCTTAATCTGTGCGTAATTAGCATCTGATTCAATTAGGCAGCAGCTAATCACCAGAATGCAACCTCTGCGAGAGAGAGTGAAGGGGAGCTTGAAAGGCAGCGTTACGTAGAAGAATGTGTCTCTCATCAGCTTAGGAGAGAAACTGCACAATGACGATGAAATGGCATCTGTTACTTTAAAAAAAATAGAATAATTTTTAAAACAAAGCATTGTAGGACAAGCTAATCCTTAAGGAAATTTAACAGCTGGAGTCGTAGAAGTATTGTAGAAAAAACAATGCAAGCCACCACAATATATCGGTTGTATCGAACAATATGAAAGACTGCAGTCGGCTCAGTAGGTGTTAAATCTAACCTGAAGTTTTTTGACCATGACAGCTGCAATTCTTCTGTCATTTTTTAGAATAATCAGATAATCTGTCATTTGTTAATATTGCTTGCCTTTTTTGTAACGCAGAGGCTCTTGCATATTTCTGAATGAATACTTCACCTGCAAAATGACCATTTGTATATTCAATTCAATTTAATCCAGTAGAACTTAATTTATACTGAGGGACATCTTGTGCCAGAGAATGCTTCAATGATAATAACACTAAGTACAGTAACAGCAATTTTAACCACTCACAAACAGTACCAAGCAGACAACCAGTGGGTTCTCTGGCTCAGGGTCACTCACTGGGCCCAGTCTTTTAAACAATAGAATATTAAACATTTGGCAAAATATACAAAGCAGAAACCATTGCCTTGTAGAGTAACATTAGGAGTATGATAAGTACAAGAGTTACTAAAATGGTAAAGATTAAAAACGGACTGCTCCTGATAACCAATGTCATATTGAATTAGACACAACAATGAGGGGTGATATTGCAATCAATTACTTAGCACATGTTACCTTGAATTTGTGAAGAAAAGGTGAACATTCTTCATGAATTACAGTAAACGGATATGTTTAACAAGGGCAAAATATCAGTATAGAAACTTAGACAATTCCTGCAGTATAGTCCATGTGTCATTTATCCAGTCGTGTGCTCAGCACTCCCAAAACACGTGTATTTTTGCTTAAGTGTTACAATTTAAAACACACCAGTACAAACTGTCTCATACACAGCCAAGTAGTGTTTCTGGGCATGCACATGTGTTTGAACTCTGCTCTAGCAGAGCTCATGGGCGCACTACTCTTGGTGGAAGTGTTTTATATTGTAACATTTAAGCACAAATGCATTTGTTTGGAAAGTGCTGAGCATGCGACTGGATAAATAAGACTTGAATTATACTGTATGAGTTGTGTGAGTTTGTAAAATGGACGTTTTGATGTATTTTAGCTGTTACTGAAAACGGTCCCCAATGACTTCAGTTCATGAAGAATGTTTGCCTCTTTGGATTTTCAACTTTGATGCATGCGAGAAAAATGAAACAAGTTTTCTTCACGAATTTAAGGTAACATAAGGAGAGTAATTTATATACAAATGGTCATTTTGTGTGTGTATTCTCTTAACTTATTTGAATTAGCTTTCACCAATGCCTGCTGTCATTCAGATTTATATATAATTTACTCTTCCCTAGAGCAACCGTGCTGTAACACCTGACATGGCACTTGCTTTTTAGAGGCAAATTTCCACAGAAAACTGGCCTTCAGTGAATACTCACAAACTGAACCTCAGACAAACTGCAATTTTAAGTCGTTATGCCACTTGTCTTCAAGCCCAAAACACTAAATCTGCCTCTGAGCATCTTCTCATGTGTTTGATTGTTATATTCTGTGTGTCTCTGTAGCTGTACGGCCGCAGGGCTGCGTGGGAGGACCCTGCTGCCTGGGTTATTGACACTTACCCATGGTCAGCCACGCCCACTCCAGCTGAATGGCCCCCGCTGTTGCAGCTCCGCCCAGAAGATGTGGGGTTTGATGGCTACTCAGCCCCAAGAGAAGGAGTCAGGAAAGAGCCACCACAGAGCGACAGCGATGCGGACCCACTGGTGAGAGAAAATACACATGAAGAAGATCAGACTCAGCTTAGACAGGGCGGTCACATAGCTTCCTAACTTGTTGCAGACCATGAAAGCTTGTAAATAGTCTTAGGGAAAAGGGACCTGGTGCTTCTTCTATCTCTGAGTTGTAAAACTTAATCAAACACTTGTTTCTGCTGACAGATGAACATGCTGATGCGTCTAAAGGAGGCTGCAACGTCGTCAAGCCCACAGAGCTACGACAGCGACTCCAACAGCAACAGCCATCAGGACGACATCCTGGACTCATCACTGGAGTCGACTTTGTGATGCCAACACTGGGATCAGTTTTCAGGAGGAACTTTTTATAAGAACTGTTCTCACTGTGGGAACTTCTTGTTAGAGTATAATTTCATGCCACAAAATCCAGCCACCTTAATTTGGGTGCAGGTAACCCAAATATTTAAAGAGAGAAAAAAAGGTTCAAACTGCATTTCAGAAAACGGGCAACAAAAGTCTCTACTGCACTGCGCTGTTTTTTGTTATTTTTTCTTTGTTTTTCACCGCTGTGGCCCGTGGCTCCTCTGTCGGGAGCCTGACATCTACATCAGACAGATAATAAAAGCACACAGCCTGTCTCTCTTGGTGAGGCGTCGTCATTACCACCACCAGCCATCAGCATCTTAAACACCAGCCTGGAGTCCTCCATCCTCTGCTGAGCCACAGCATCAGCTCATCAGGCTGAGATACTCCTGGGCCTGCCCAGCTGCAGTGCATCTGAGCGGCCAGCAGATGGCGATACAGACCCTTGTCTCTGGAGCATCAGTGAGCCTGAGCTACCAGCTGCTGAGAACACAGATGAGGCTGCTGCTGGTTGGATGGATAAACAGCCAGCAGTTATCTGCTCTTCCTCCTACTCTGTGGCTGAAGTTTACTATGTGAGGATTAATCGAGCCAAAGTTAATGTCAGTCCTACAGCATGCCCGCTCACACCTCCAAAAAATCCTCATCATTAATGTTACAGCCAGACTTAAAACACAGTTTGATTTTTTACCAAATCAAATTTCTGAGTTGGAAAAAAAATAGCATTGTACTAACTGTGGGGGAAATGTGTGTCCACAAAAAGCAATTAAGAGAGCACTAATAAAAACAGTTCTGTAAGTTACATGTGAATGTTTTTGAGTTAAATGTACATGCAAATCTATGATAAACATATGGTAACATGGAAGCTGGCAAACACCGACTATGTTTATGTGCACACTAATATCCCACTATTATTCTGAATATGACAACACTGTGATTCAGGTCATGTAAACGGACACATGACACAGACAAATTTTGGATAACCTTAATTAGACATTTTCTCAATTAAGCATTTTTCAATCAAGATGTTGGATATGCAAATTAATTTCTGGGTTTTAAGGAGCATTCTTCTGAAATATATATGTAGCTGATTTAGAATATGCATTTCAGCAGGGGTTTTTACAGCAGTTTGCATCACACAGCCTCTCGCCTGTTTACCGTCAGCTATGTGCGTTGTCACAGACTAGTTATACACAAATCAACTAGCCAGCAGTTTGCACGGCTGATGTAGGGATGCATGCCTAAAAGAAAAGCCCACATTTCTGTTTGCAACAAGAGACAGACCTATTTTTACACATTATGACAGACTTGTTAATCAGCAGGTTTATGGATATGCCCAAATATGGTAACACTGACCTTTCAAGAAGGTGGTTGCAAGAACGAGAAAGGGAGGCTGTGTTCACAGGGTCTTACAAGTCTGCCACTGGCAGAAAACTAGTTTGATGCAAAGAAGCAAAGGACAAGCGGCAGGATAAACGTGTTGGGGCAGGGAATATGCAGCTGTGCATATAAACAGCTTTGTAGAAATGCTGTCTTTTTCAGAATAAGGGCAAAACTGGAATATTTTGTGCATATAAACATAGACAGTGTAGCAGCACTGCTTCACCACCAGATCAGAGCCTGTGGAAAAAAATCTCCAAACTAAGGAGACAAGCTCGGCCAGTTTAACCAAAAGAAATCTCACCTCAAATCTGTTGACACATGATACGGAACTTTTCATCAGGGTCCTCAGTGGGTACATCCCGCCTCAAGGTTGAGAAACCGTTGTTTCACCAGAAAGTAGTTCCTCTGAAATGAAGCAGAATAACTTGAGTGCATATATTTTATCAGCCAAACACACAGCTGTAAACACCAACATCTATAGCTAACTTTACAAAGCAACACAAGGACAAAATCCAACTTACAAAGTCCATTTCAGAGTCTTAGTTCAGGAGGAAAGGCTGCTAACTTGGAAATGAACATTCACCATGGCTTGATTTATCCCTTTAACATTATCATATTGAGATATTGTCCTTTTCCATCTGTGTTGTAACTTTTTGTGTGACTTCAAAAATAACGCCTCTAAGTTCTCGCATTGACTCACTCAATAATCCTTTGAGATCTCCATGCACATTGGCCCAAACAGGCTGTTGTAGCACAAATCTCTTTTGGTGCTGGACTGAATTCTAACAAACAATGCCTTACTCTTTTTCTAAACAGACTATGTGCATTAGCCGATTCTTTATTTGTCTAAATGGCTGTAAACCTAACAGGGCTCCGAGTCGACCGTCTCCTCGAGGAGCAGCGTCGACCTCTCATCATATCAAACACCAATGCCGTGGGATTGGGACATGAATGAGAAGCAGTACTTTGGGTTTTAAAATTTAAGTTGTATGCATGTATGACCCAGTGCTGTGAAGCTGGTGTAAATATTTGGACCACTAGCAAGAAAGGAAAAAAATATATAGATGTTTTTTTGGTGCTCGAAATTTTGCAGGTTGATTGGGTGAGGGAAGTTAAAGATGTGCTGATTTTATACCTCATCCCCATCCTTTAAATGTCCACGCTCATAGTCTGTTTGATGTGATCTTGTGATGAACAAAAACTGTCCTAACAAACATGTTGAACTAAGTAAGTGAAAACTAGTGTATATGCTGCTTTGTTTATAGTGATATAATTAATCTGAGGTTAAAATTATAAAGGTACTTGTGGTTGAATGATAATGTTTAACGGTTTGACATCATTTCTGTGGCGTAAAGTATAAAGAATATTTGCTTTAAACCTCCTGGCCTGCCCTCAGGGAAGGGCAGGCGGACGTTTAAAGCTGGGGGTCACGTCGTCCAGCACAGCTTCCATCGCTTTCAGTGTTTTTGTCACCGATCCTATGCAACATTCATTCTGGTCTCCAAATGGAAGCCAAAAGCTGAGCGTGCGTTTTGTCCCCTTCCGTGCGTTGTTTCCAGCACTGCCGAGACATACAGCATGGAACCTGACTTGTGAGGACTTTTCAGATTTGTGGCCCATGTTCTTTGTCCATATGTGTGTCTGTGTAGTTTATAGAGGCTCTCCTGCTATGGTCCTTGTAAGCACAAAGAGACTGATTCTGTTTGTCTTGAGTCAAGCCTGCTCTGAGAGGTGTGGATGTTGTCGAAGCATTTGTCTGTCAGTTTTATTACTCACAAACTCAATGAATGTTTAGCCTTCTTTGCTATGTACATTTTTTTATATGTAACATAACTTTGTAAATAGTTGATTATCTTGCAGCATTTTGATGACTTTTTCTAGCCGATTTGTTACAGTACTTGAAAAGGAGTATTTTGTGTACAGTCTCTTTACATCAGAGCAGATTGATGCGGTTTGTCATCACTGGTCTGTCCAGGGCTCGGAGAATTAAATCTGATATCACTGTACTAGTCTTAAGTTATTGTGATTCAATAAAATTAATGATTATTTATGATTTTATGTTGTCAAATGGTTCCTTTAAAAAAAAGCACGACATACACTTGACTTGGAATTGTTTACAATTTTATTTGGTATTTGTACAAAACGTGTGAAATAAACATATATACAGCACATAATACAACATACTTATTAAACAAATTCATATAAATTATTAACGAAATAGCTACATTTTTCAATAAACAACTCTATTCAAGGTCAAGGTAAAAGTAACTCAATATTCTTGGCATAAAATTTCCATACAAAATTGTACAAAATACTGTACAATTGAACAAAGCTGTGCAAAACAGCAAATTGTGTCTAAGAAGCAGATCCTGTGGAGTGCGCATGCGCTGATGAAGCAACAAACTTGAGTGAAACTTGTGGGATTTTTTTTAACATTTATGGGGTCCTCTTTACGGCCGGCAGCTTCTTACAGATCTGGTCACAGTCTCATGAAAACAAAACGTGGGTTATATTCTCTATATTCGCTTTTTAAAATAAATTAAGATACTGTTATTTCTTCTTCGTCTGACTCTGAGAAGTCCGAGTGCTTACTGGAAAGAGACGGAGAGGAGATGCTGGACCCCGCCCTCATTCTCTCTCTTCCGAACTCTTCTTCCTCATCTTCCTCCTCGGCGGAGGACTTCTTGCCGACGTCGCTGAGGTCCGGGTGCGGGTTGGCTTTGGTGGGCAGCGTCTGCTCGCGGCAGCCACCGGACGACAGCAGCTCTCGTTCCTTTGAGTTCCTCCACTTCATCCGCCTGTTTTGGAACCAGATTTTCACCTGTGGAGGTGGGGAAAATGGTGAGTGAAAAAAAAACTTAAGCG
>JAPZEB010000001.1:29816767-29833867 GCA_029783705.1 Chaetodon striatus
CGAGGAGCAAACATAAGCTCTCCGAGATTGTCAACATTAAAGGGAAGGTAAATGGCAAGTCACAGAAACAACTCAGCAGTATATTTCACAATGCTATACGCAGGAAGGCTAAACATATAACTGCTGATGCTTCACATCCATTACACTCACAGTTTGAGCTGCTCTTATCTGGACAACGATTTAGTGTCCCAAGATACATCCGTCCGTCCGTCCGTCCATCAATCTATCCATCTATCCGTACATCCATCCATACAATGGAACAATGCTTCATTATAAGTAAAGGCTCTACACTCCTATAAGTTCTACAAAATTTTACTTGAAGTAAAACAAACCAGAGGAATATGATATCTGTCCAAAGTACTACTTTTAGGATATAGCGACAATTTCAGCAAATGTGACACAAAGTAATTTGTTTATTAAAGTTACCCACTGTAGTCTTAAGTGAAGTTTCTGAATACTTCTGCCATAACTGCACATTATTAGCCAGACTATTTCAGACTTGAGTCCATCATGGTTTAAAATGTCACAGTTCGTACAGTGAATCCTCGCTCCTGCCATGTGAAGTTAACCAAACATCTATTTCAGCTGATTCAGTTTGTGACCGGGCTCCACCTCAGCGGTGGCTCCCACTTGGGTGTTTTGGCCGCGGCTTCACCTCGGCTTGCCGGCAGCACTGAAGGTCTCCGCAGCATCTGGCGCGGGCGGCGCAAAAGCCCTGCTCGACACTGAGCGAATTAGCAATGCCACAAGATTCAGAAGAGCGGTGACAAGCATTAAATCGATATTAACTTTGTATTAAACATGGGCCCCTCCCTCTTCCCCAAAATGGACTGGAGCCATATCAGTGCACAAAGCGCTCTGTATGAACTCTGGCTGCACCTGTTCCCTCTCACTTGGCCATGGGAGTTCAACTTCTTAGTTTCACCCCAGGCTCTTTCTTTCGTCTGCTTCACCACACACTGAATTCTTTCAGTTGGGCTTTTGTCATCATTCCTGATCTCATCTTCACCTCCCACGTTCACAACTCATCAAGTCACATCGTTAATACATGCACTCCACATTTACATTTTCATTAACTGTCCCAACAGCAACAACACAAGTTCCACTTTCAACCGAACAAAGTTTCAGAGCAGAATTGCTCTTTCTGGTCCAGGCGGGGACACTTGCCTCCCCATTCTGCTGCTCATTTATTAGCAGTTGTCAGTATGGATGTCGAGTGGTGTCCTAATCCTCTTAAAGCGCATGTTGGTACAGTTTGCATATCATTTTCTCATCTTGGAGAAAGGCCACAACCCTCTCTATTCACAGGGATTCCCTGTCCTCTTTCAGTGCAGCCACAGCCAACAGCATTAGCATAATCTGACAACCAATACCATTGTCTGTGACCTTGTATGCAAAGTTAATTGCTCATTAATACCAGACAAAACAGAGGGGTGCAGAGGAAACACAGTAGTCCTCTAAATCCTTGTTTTAGAAGGAGCAGGCCGGCAGGTGGAACATCCTCCACTGGCTCATTATACTCTACCTGAAATCATTAGGATTTATTTAAAATCTAAATATTTTAATTCTGGTTTTGGACAAAAGCATCTGGTGCTCAAAAATACTCAGAATCAGGTGTGTAAGTTGTTGTTTATCAAACCTATTTAGTTTTAACAATTATCTGGCAGCGATATTGTAATAAGTCCACACACCCACACCCACACACACACAGAGACAGACACACAAAGACACACACACTCCCTCAAAAGTATATACAATTTGTCACAGTGGCTCAGCGTTAATCAATTGCAAATGTATCTCTCTGCGAGTTTAATCTCATCTCTACATTAGTTTCACGGATTGCGGGGCGATTTGCAAGAGGAGCCTCCACTCCAACCCCCCCGAGCACCTGGCAGTCTTTTCGGGTAGCGTCATGTAAACACCCACTGCTTCAACGGGTGCCCCGTCCGAGGACCCAAGCGTCACCGCGCAGCACGGAAAAGAAGACCAGGCTGTGTGGTTGTCAACACCGGTTTAGCTTAGGAGTCCTGTGGTGACATCAGTGGTGACTCTCCTGGTCGGGCCGACCTGCAGCACTTGTTTGATATAGATATAGCCTCTAATATCTGATTATTATTGAATGAACAGGCACTAGACAGAGTTCAGAAGGCCACCACATGCAGCTGCCTAATACTGTCTTTGTGCTCTGCAGAGCTGCACAGCCGGTGAGACAAGCTTGAGACAGACAAAAAATGCAATGAAATGCTTGTATGCAGGATTTGATTCAGTCCTGAGCACTATAAATGATAATGAAATAAGGAAACACTGTTTGTTTTGTCACACACACTGAAGGACACATCCATTAAAAGGAGCAACTAAAAGTTTTTACATCCACTTTTTCATCTTTTCAAGAAAGTTTTGCTTGGGCTAAAACTTGCTATTTGACAACTAGCCTGGCGGTTTGTTGTTTACTGGGGCTGGAGGCTTGAAGAAGTGTGTATGTATGTGGGAGGGGTAGCTGTGCAGAGCAGTTGAAGAAGAAGAAGGTATGAATGGGGAAAGAAGGGGCTTGGGTGGAGGAGGGGATGCTTGACGGACTTCACTGCCTGTTGGCCCTGCAGCATTGATGCCGTGTTGGCCATATAATCGGATTGCCAGTGGGTGAAAGTGAGCCCGGGTGCTTATGTCAGTTTGCGTCTCGTCAAGCTGAATAATACGCATGGCCAGGGAGTGAAGCGGACGCTTGCCATTGAGGGCTCTCAGTACTTGTGGCTAAGCATTTCTAAAAGAGAGAAAAAGCCTCATTGGATTCATATATAATTCTCACTCAAGCGTTTTGATGCATTTGCATAACAGGAGGAAACCAGTGATCTTTTCAGTGCTGCTGCTGCTCCTGCTGCACAAGTGTGTGTTTGCATGTGCCACTGTGTGTGTGTGTTGGTGTGTGTGTGTGTGTGTGTGTATGTGTATGTCTATTTGAAAGGGCCCTAGCTGAGCCCCGCATAAACAAGGCTGGACACGGTTCTTGCACTTGGCCTCTCATGATTAATCGAAGATCAACAACAAAACGACAGAACATTTAGCTTTTTTCACTTATCTGCTTTCACGTTGAGGAAAAAAAAAACCAGAGCCGGGTGCAAGAGTTCAGTGTTTATGTTGTCATGAATGAACATGACCAAAGAAAACACTGCTGACCTTCACATTCTGTGGATTTCATTGGAAAAGTTTCAAGGAGAGGTGATAATGAAAGTCTTTTCTGATGCTGTATATCAAACCAGTGTTCTTTTGCCAGAACATCTGAGGCTTCTGTTGAATTCAGCCTGAATGGAAATGACTGAAATGCCCATAAAGTCATCATACAGTGGGTGCATTTTAAGATTCGCCAAAGCAAAAAAACTTGAATATTTGGATGAATCCCTCTTTTGATTCACATGCTGAATTTCTTTCTTTAATTAGCATTATTCTGTTGTGTTGTTTCAGCCCACTATCATGTTGAACCTACAGTGCAGTCAGAAACTATTAAGACAACAACACTTTTTAAAAATAATTGTGTCCATGTTCTCCAGCCCAATTACTTTGAAATGCAACAGTAACAATGATGATTAAGTGCTGGATTTTACCTTTCATTTGAGGGTGTTAACATCAACATCAAAATACCACTATCAAGACCATGTAACAGATATTGCCACAATGCTAGAAACATGTGGCAAAACACACAAATAAGGCAATAACAGTTTTGTTACAGAGTCAACAATGGAAGTCTATCACCAGACCTCAATCCAACTAATCTGTTGAAAATTGATTGCTCAAATATAAAGAAGAAAAAAAATCCTTAACAACAAGGAAGTGTAGATGGCCTCAAAACAGACCGAGCAGGGCATTAGCAAGGAAGGTACAATATCAACAATATCTATAACCCGAAAATTTCAATTGATTAATCACAGAAAAAAGAAGTGCGTCAAAAAATTAATGCTGATTAATCACTTTCTGTGGTGCCCTTTGACCCAGTGCATCATTGATGGCCTCAGTGGCTCTGTCACATGATGGAGGCAGACAAGACGTCGCTGCTTGGCCCCGTAAATGGAACATTTACATTTAAAAACACCCAGATGGACCTGTTGATAGGAGCACCACTCTCTGCAATTTCCGCAGTAAGGAAATTTCGTACCATCGGAGTTCTTAAAGCCCAAAATATCACCTCAATACAAAGCATTTGCCAGTGAACCCAGAGGTCCGAGCTAGCAAAGCCTCTAATGCTAGCATTAGCAGTCAGCCTCATCAAGACACACTCAACCAGGCGTGCAGATGCCAACTGACTATGTCTATCTGTGACCGACTAACTCCCTCCATTGCAAAATGGATTGCAGTGGAATGCAGACTAAGTTTCGATGGTAGAGGACAAGAAGACAACTGTGTCCAAAATCCAGCAGCGTTACTACGACACATCTGCCAAATAAATTTGAACTGAATTTTTGAAAATACTTTCAGTCAAAATTGATGATGATGTATGCAATTAATTAAAATTAATGAATCACAGAGTATGTAATTAATTGGATTTTTTTTTTTTTTTTTTTTTTTTTAAATCGCTTGACAGCCCTATACCAAATATTTAATGGCTGTTAGCTGGTTGTTAACTCATCCGATATAGCTTTGCTGTTGTTAAACATGGTCCCCTATCAATCAGTAAATCAATATGATCACTGTTTTGTATGGATGCATGCAAGAACAACAAAGTTTCCTTCATGAATTTAAGGTAACAAGTCATGACTAACTGATATACAAACACTAATTTTGTGGGTGATTTATTCCTTTCTGCTCCTCAGAGTTACTCTCATCTAATTAGTGGCACCAGCTGATTGATTCATCACACCTCGTAGGATCTGTCTGTGTCTATATCTGCTCTGTGAGGCACTTGTGTCAGTGGCACTGATGATCAAGTGCTGAAACGTTTGCTGCTGTTTTTATTCACTCCTTTTGTGCACAGATGTCTTAAATAAATATTATTTTTGCATTGATTACAGGCTGTGGAGCTTTTTGTGCCTTTCTAGCCCTGTTACATTGGTGTGCGGGTATTTCCTCTGCCATCCTCTCTTGTTTGTTTATTGCATGTAAATGCATGCAAGACAAACTTTTTTGTTGTCCTAAGTAGGCGCAGGACAGCAGACTTTGAATTATATCTTTAAACATCTTTGGGTTAAGACTGTTGTTCGGACAGAACAAGTAATTTGAAAATCTCACATTAGGCTCTAGGAGCTTGTGATGGCCAGAACCAATTATTAGAAAAAAATAATCAACACAGTAAGAATGAAATAGCACTTAGCTGCAGCCTTAGCTGAGAGGTTGCATGCTATGACTGTTTCATTTCATACCCAGTGTACTGTGGTTTAAGGCCGAAACAAAGAAAATGTGTTACCACCGAAATACTTTTTGACTGCACTGCATCTTATCTAGTCATCTACATTTGTTGCATAGTAATCAAGTCATACAAAGTTAGTGAAATATTTGACTTGGACATGGTAAATCAAACATCTGTTGATAAAGTCTTGACAGCAGCCACATGGTTTGATACATCTCAGTGTGGGCCAGCAGCTGCAGCTGATAGGACCACTGCAGTCCTATTTAACCCGGATGTGGACCATCAGCCGGTCCATTTACCCCGTTGAAACTCCGTGAGGCATGATTACCATCAGGACGGTCAGGGTCTTTGGTCATACAGACAGCAGTAATGTGGTATGACTGACTTTCCACACAGCAGACCGCCCCCCTAGGTCTGATTCCTGGAGCAGTCAAAGTCCTGAATCTCAAAGTCACATACAGCCATTTGGAGCCATTGGCCTGTGTTGGATCTCAGTCCCAGTGTGGCCTGTAATTGATCTCATCATGGCATTATGGGTGCTCTAACAGGCCCTAGGTGAGGTGACCTCCCCTCTACCAGGTCTTTAACTCCCCTTTTCTGCCTGTCAGTTCTCCAAACCATCACTTGTCTATCCCTTTCACCATCTCCTGCAGCCTGTTTCCCCTTTCTTTTTCTTCACGCCTCCTCTCTCCTCTGGTTTAGAAGCCATGTTGAGCTCAGAGCCGGGTCTGCCTAATGAGCGAGAAATGACAGTTTATCCAGATCAGATACACAGTGAGATGTAAGAGTACTTTCATGTTTTTTTGTCCTTGTTATCAGCTGGGCAAACAAAGAGACACCAGGATTGCAAATGGCCTCTCATGATGAACTAATGACCAGGATGTGGGGTTAAGCCAGTCCACCAGAAACAACATGGAAGAGGAAGTGCTTCCAAAAAAGCATCAAGAAACTTTATGGTGGACTGTTAAAATCTGTGAATCTTGCTCTTATTTTGAATTTTCTTTAACTTTTCCTTTCCCAGTTGTTCAAAGCAGCCTTCAGTTCAATCACAGAGTACTTTGTATATTATCTTTAGCTGGAGAGTCTTCCTAGAGACCTCTTGTACTTGTACAAAAGCCGAATGGAGCGGGCAGGGGGAAGGGTCACCTATTGCAGAGTGACCTCTGCTCCGCAGGGCCAAATGATAAGACACTTAAGGTCAAGGAGAGCACAAAGGCCTGAGAGAGAGTCCACTCCAAAGACAACAGCCGCAGAGCAAGAATTTGAAACTTTTACTTGGCTTCAGAAAATCACTTGAGGTAAAGCTTCAAGAAGAGACGTTATCCTTTCATTTGGTAAAATATGAGCTGGATTAAGGATGCAAGGAGCTCAACCTGCTCTTACAGCTCACCTCCTGTTTAGGGAATATACAAGATGTGAAAGCTTGGAGAATGACCTATTGTTTGCCCTGCCACACACGGAGATGGAGTTTTTGGTTCCAGTTGTTTTACTTTTTAGTTTTCATGGGACAGTGTGATTCCAGCTATTATCCATGGCCGTGGTCCTCCTGGAATGTTTTCCCATCGTCTTGCCTTTGAGTCTACGCTTTAATAGATCTTTACAGTCTTTTCTCTGAGGCAGATACAGCGGGACAAGCGGAGACTAATTGATCAAGGGAGAAGCAAATCTCACTGTCACAGTCTGGGAGTCCAACCCTATTAGCTTTACGACGTGTGTCCAACCAACGCAGCCTGGCCAGATCTCCGACAATCTCCAAGATCCCTGCAGATGGATGGGAAATTATGGCTACCTTTTGTTGTTTGAGGCAGACACATAGTTTTACTCATGTATCTCCTTGAAGTAAATCTGCAGCGATCATTCGTGCAATCTGAAATTTCTGTGTGCTGGCTGGAAATAAATGACATAAGTTACGATTACTGTTATGTGGGATGTTTGCAGCTTGTGAGAAACGGTCTGTGAAAGGAGGCTGGGATAAGATGACAACAGGCGATCACGCTTATAATGAAAAATTTACAGAATAATGACACATATGTTCCAATTTTACACCACTCATTGAACTGGGACAATATTTCAAGGATTAGAGATAACAGGCCATGATAGGCTGTCTCCTGAGTCCAGGGATCATGGCTGCATTCACATGCAAAGAGACTACACACACACTTAAACACACACACACACACACACACACTTTGAAGTTAATGTTTTTACTCCTCTTTCATATGAAAATTCATTTTTAATGACCGGTAAGCACAAAAATGTCAATCACAATCAGCCGATTCCCTCCAGAAATTCACAAGTTAGCAACGATAATGGCATCAATGGCTTGCAAAAAACTAATTAATAAAAGACCCATCAATTAATTCGCTGTTGCAACATCCGACAAAGAGAGTAGAATGACGACTGCATGAGAGCAAGAGACAGTTGGCAAGGGTTGCCAGTTGAGAAAGCTCTATTCAGTCTCCCCGAGGTCCTTCATACTCACAGGAGATGACAAAGAGCACCAGTTAATTAGCAAGAAGTAGCATCTCAAGGAGGACTGTGAAGAAAACCTCCATTCACTCCCTCTGCTCACCTCTCGCTTATGAGAAAGACTGAAGGGTTGGAAGGAGGGGGGGGGCAGAGAGCAGGCTAAGCTTGGACTGAGAGCCTGGGCTGCCTGCATGGGGCTGCCTTGCTTGATTTAATTTGGACAGTCATTCCTTTAATTTGCCAGGTCATTGTATCTAACGGAGAGTTTCTATTGAGGCCAGCGAACAAGTGAAGGCCTCGGAGTGCAAGTCAACGACATCTCCCTTCTGTCTGTTGGATGAGATGCGGCTGCGGCGCAGGAAAGAGGATGAGAAGAGAAGGATAAAGTGGAGAGGGGGATTTGGAGAGAGGATGAAGTTTTAATTAAGGCACTTCTCCGTTTCTAAGCAGACTAATTTAGCAATAGGTCCTCACAAGTGTATGAGCCGATTGAAACAGAGGTGAGGGAGAGGGCTGGAGGGTAGCCTATATTAGATCTATTGTTGAAGAAGATTTTTGAAGTGCCTGAATGTGTCATTAAAAAGAAAATAACAGATGGAGAAAAAAAGTAATCAGTTGGCCTACTTTCCCTTCATAAAAAGACCTGAATGTAATCTTTACTTTCTGTTTAGAAGATTCAGTGTTGCATCATGCAGAGTTTGATTTTAAATTTACAAAAGCAGGTAAACTGGATGATATTTTATAGCAAATGTATAGATTGGGAAATAATATGAAGATTTAAGGAATTAGCATTTACCCTCGGACCAGGAGCAGAAGGGCAACAGCTTGCAAATAAATCTCTGATGGAGGGAACCTGGTTGGTTTAAATGCTGTTTTTGTTTCACTTGATTAAATGGAGGCCTGATCACAGCAAAGAACTCCCCAAGGTCCACAGGCTGAGGTGCAGACAAAGGTAGGCCTGCCTGTGCTAAGGTCCCAGAGGACTGAGGAATATGCAAAGCCCTGCACCTCCACACTGAGGCTGAATTTGAATGGCTTAAACCAGGCTGCACCATAAGGAGGCAACATTCAGCTCCTCTGGCAACTTGGCTTTACATATAGAGGTCAGAAAATGTAAATGTATGACAGTGACTGGGAAGTCTGGGGTTTAAGAATGGGAATGTCAGCATGTGTCGTGTCACTGCTGGGAAAGGGGAAAGGCTAATTAACAGTCAAACAAATAAACATTAATGAATAACTGTAAAATGCTGTTTTAAATTTCCCTCATGTGAAACCCGGGAGCGAATGAAGAGTAAAAAAAGAAAGAAACAGTTGAGTTCATTGGCTGTGACAGACAGTGTCAATCAAACCACTGTGTGGAAAGCCTCACCGCCCAGGTCTTTGAGGGCACATTGACTCTCCGTTCATCTTCAATGCACAGTCCTACACTGTCGAGACACCACATGGGAGCTGAGCTGCATTCAAAATACACGTGAGGCTCTGTCCTCTGATTTTATCTGCAGAGCACATCAATCAACAGAATAATAACTTTCTTCTGCTCTTTATTTCTCTTTATTCATTTTCTTTATTCGTTGCGGTTTTATCTTTAGGTCAGCTGCAGTAGTGAAAGTTGTACACTACCACCATGGTCATATTCTCCATTACAAGTAACTAATTTAAAAAACTAAAAAAAAAAATCAATAATAAAAAGTATTCAGGCGTCAGCTAAAGTAACAATCATTATGGGAGATGCGTCATTTCAGAATGCATAATAACAAATCCGCAATCTGTGTAGAAACCACCCTCATATCTCCAATTTTTTTTATCCCCTCAGATCAGCTGAAGGATTCTTGCCCTTCTCTCCCTGAGTACATTTGAGACTTCTGCCTGAAGTCACAACAGCAATTCCACAGCATCAGCTGTTTTAGCAAATCCCCAAGAATCTCTACTTTCAGGTGACATAGCCTTCTAGCGACCATAATGATTCTGACAAAGCAGAAAGTAGTGCTATGTTTTAGAGGCACAAGAATCAGGGAGGACACATGGGTAAACAAAATGCCAGAGATTTCTGTTTGTTTCTGGTTTCCTTCCAGTCTCAGAACCAACTGGCTATCGTCTGACGAGGAGCAGCCTATGAGGGCAGCAGCCAATATCATAGGAGATCTGGTGTAGCCAGCCGATAACAGGGCTAAGACTTCCTCCTCCATTTGTGCTCATCGTTTACAGTTTGATTAGCAACTTCAGACAGGACCAGACAACATTTCAGCTGATCTCTATAAACAGATATCTGCATATGAACGCAGACAAAATAGAAAAAGCTAATAAAAAGCTAAATCATTGTCAAATGATAGCCAATGGGTTGTGAGATTCAATATGAGCCAGTGTGTTTCACCTCTTTTGCTCTCCCCACTGACTGTTTACCTGCAGGCAACCAAAGCCCACTAAAACATGACTGGTCAGTACTTTGCAAGATAATTGTAGTAAACTAAAACTTAATTAAAAACTAAATCTATTTTAGTTTACAGAAACAAAAATGCAAATGTGACTTTTGAAAAATAGAAAACTAACTGAAGCATTTTTATGCACTTACAAAACTAACTAAAACAAAATAAAAAATATATCTTTACTTTTAGTCTTTGTTATTTTGGTCAAATTTGTCAACACAATCATGGGAGGCATTGGTTCATATGTTCATTAGGACTGGGATGTCTACATGACTGTGAGTCATTTACCATCACGGTGTGCCTTGTTTGCATTGTAATACCTATCCTGAACTACTTTAATCTTGCCCCTGACAAATTCTTCCCATATTATAACAAAAAAAGATAAGATAAGATAAAACTAATCCTCATACTAACAAAAACTAAACTAAAACTTAACATTAATAAAAAATAAAAAATAAACTGTAACGAGCAAACCCATTCTGGAAACTGAAACTAAACTGAATAGAAAACAAAAATTTCAAACATTATGAAACTAAAAACTAATGAGAAATACAAAACTATAATAACTCTGATACTCAGACTTCGAAAGGAAACCAGAACGCCTTTAACACCAAAATCTTATGCCATTGCCCACAGATTCTGCATACATATGGAGATATCTGAATATAGATATTAGTTTCCTACCAGCAGTGAACCATAACTGTGTGGTTATTACTGTAACCATGACAATGAAGGTCCCCTAAGTTTAAGAAAGTAAACTATCTTTAAAGTAAAGCCCAAATCATAAAGCATCTCTGAACCTAATCAAAGTCCTGTCTGTATCTAAACCTGACCAAACCTTAACCACAGAATCCGTTTGTAACACTGATGTTATTTTTCTGATAATGTATTACTTTTTGTAACTGATTAATTTCAACAACAGCAAACTTTGAGCTTAAATCATCTTGAGTACAAAGTCTGAATCTGCAGACAAACTACCAACTGAAGTTATCACATAAAGGGTCAATAATGTCTGCTGAAACGAAGGAAAGCAGAGTCTCATAAAGCACCAGTATATCAGAGCTGTTCTCAATACTTGGTAACTTAGTAGTTGTATTTAGTAACTCCCCACCTCTGATCAGTCAGGATGAATTAGTCGGCTCATCCTGTCGTGTCAGTAAGTGTCAAATGGATTCTTCCTGCAGCCAGGAAACTGCTGACAGCAGCCACGACAGTGCTAACTAGGGCCTTTAGAGATGCAGGCTAATGGTTAGCTCGCCAGGATAACATCGCCATTTCAGCATCTGTCTCTTTCATGTGTCAACAGGAAGGAAGACGACTGACAGAGGGCAGCGCTTCTGCTTCCTGCCACTGGTTAAACCGGTCAGCTGTCAAACTTTAAAGGGGTTTAAGGAGTGCACTTTTTGATATATGTTATGAGTGATTAAGCATCAGCAGCCAGTGATGAATATAAGAGCAATATGGACAGAGGATACCACTGTTCACAAGTATAAAATTTGCGATCAATGATACCAATGTCCTTCCTGCACAGTTTAAAAATGTATTCAATGATAAAGGAATCCTAATGGTGTTTCGATACGTCATGAATATCCAAATAGCAGTGTGGTCAATATGGAAATGTTGACTGTCCATTTTGCGAGTCATGAACGTTTGTAAGCATGAAAAGGTTGAGAGAAAGGCGATTTTTTTTTTCTGGAGAAGTGTGGAGACTTTCTGGAGGGAGGAGGGTTTGAGGGGTTGTGCTCAAATCCCCAGAAAATTCAAAGTGAGAGAGCAGAGGGGGTGGATCTGCCAGAGGAGGAGGGTGGAGGGGAGGTGGAGGGTGATGTATGGAAGCGTAAGAGTAAGAGTTTATTCACTGTTGTCTGAGGGAGCCTTTCAGCCACTGAGTGAGTCTCTATAGCGGGGCAATCAACCATAGGACTAGGAGGCTTTATCTCTAAAATACAACCCCACCTCCACCACCCCGCTCCACCCTTCAAACACACACACACATACAAACACACACACACATATATACACACACTCACACACACACACTGGTACCTGTGAGAGCCTCTCATGTGCGGCTAAGGGTGCCATTGAGAGAGACAGGAGGGAGAATGGCCCGTGAGGGACAAACAATCCTGAGGAGTCTATCATTCTGTGTGGTGTTGTCTTAGGGCCTGAATAGAGCCAGTGTGACCTGCCCACCACCACCGCCTCCTCCTCTTCTCTTCTCCATCAACCCCTCCTATCTGCTGCCAACCACTCCGCCACCACCACCACCACCAACCAGCATCCCAAACATCCTGCCAATAAGCGCCTTATCGTCAACTTCACAAACAAACAAACAAACAAACAAACCACTATCTCTTGAGCCAGAGTTCTCATTTTTATGCAACCAAAACCAGTCACTGATTCAGCTTATATATCTTCAAACAGGGATTTCTGGATCAAGACCTTTTGGCCCCAAACCTTTTCAAAGTCTTAAAATTTTGGGTATCTGCTGTTGATTAAAGAAAAGGATGCAAAGATGTCAAAGTGGGACTTTAGAACACTGCGGTCTATTAATAAACAAACATCACAAATAGCAAGCAACTTTTTAATTAATTTATTAATGCTTTTACTATTACTTTACTTGTTTCTTACTTTGTTTTCCAAGACATCACTAGAGCTGTTGCCCCATTGTTCCCAATTTGCTTTCTCTCCTTTTTTTTTTAAAAAAAATATATATCTGTGAGTAGCTCTTCAATTTATAGAATTAAGCTATCTCGGCTTTAAATTGGACTAGTTCAAATTTCACACCGCCAAATAAAAAAAAATATATAAATTCCCCGTAATTTAATTTACAGCTCCTTTTTGATCAGATTTCATACATTTAAGTGGGAAGTGGGAAGTTTAAAAAATTGGTTTGTACATGGAAAAATGCTGTTGAATGTCCCTTTAAATTTATCTATTTCTTTGTTTTATTTAACCTTAATTTAACCAGAAAAACCTTGAGGTTAAAAATCTCTTTTTCTCCAACATAAGTGAGTGACACAAAATAAGATTACGACAAATAAAAGCCAAAACGTATGTTGATATATACTAGAAATGAAGCATAAAAACGCAAAAAAACAGCAACTACACATGATTACGAGGACCGCCTATGACACACCTTGACATTGGCATATAGAAGATTGTGTACAAATATCCTGCAACAGTGCTTTGAAATGGCCGAGAGGAACCGAAGAGTGCAACTTTAAGTACCTCTGCAGAATATTACCCATACAAGGAGCTGCACACTGATCGTGTTGACTGAAAATACACCTTAGCCTCCTTTTTAGTATCACACTCTTCACTCTTCAAAACACTGATGTATTTCATCTGAAACATCTGTATGTCATAAATGGTCAACCATACTCAAACACATGATAATTCAAAAGACTTGCATTCACACACTATGCTGCCTAACTACATCGCATCATCATCAATGCCCGCATCTACATTTAAATGTACATTAGAAGCTTTTTCCGAGTCATCAAACAACAACTACAAAAGAAACCACGTTTAACATGTTTAAAGTTTCCAACATAGAAGGATGAGCAGATTTTAGGCTCCTTATTTCCAGACATTTACCACTGTTAGTCATTTGTTACTTTAAGCGGGAATAAAAGAAGACTCAGAATCAAGGTGTGGTCAGACCAAAGACGAAGGCATGATTACAAACAAGGTCAACTTTGTGCGAGTTTAAATGTTTTAACTTGAGCGAAAAATTTGTGTGACGCTGTGTTGTGAAAGCCTGTCGGCGTTGAGATTCTCCTGATGTCACAGAAAATCAGAGGAGGAGAATAAACTCACTGTAGCCATCTGTGAGCACCCAGAGCTCTAAGATTTAACTTTAAAAACAAAAAGAGGGCTTCGAGAAAAGTAAGCAAAGCCATAGGACCATGTGGTTAACTCTGAAAATCAGTTTGTTACTCAGTTCTTCAGGTGGTTTCCCTTGGTTTTTCTACACTCGAAAAAAAAAAACTAAGAGCTCAACTATAATCGAGAGCATACAACTTTGACACTGACTCAAGCTGTGCTCAAAGCAACAAAAGCACTGTTTCAAAAAGCAAACTTACTGACAGAATGTTGCTATTGTACAATTTTTCAAAACCTGAGATTATGATCAAATGCGTAACGTTCACAGACTGTGGGCATGAGCCTGTCATTGGTCACCAATAACAGATGGTGACGTGGTTTCTGCTTGTTGCCATTTTCAACATCCATGAAACTAGTCTCACATAGCCAGACTTATCTCCACATTTTCTTTTAGCACTATGCATGAAACAATAATCTGAGCTAGCAACCTACAGGCTTAAACATCTGTTAGTGTTTTAGTTGACATTTCCTTTTGGAGGATTTGCCATTTTAATGCCAGGGCTTGTCTCCCCGCATGAAAATGTTCCACTAAAACAAGTTCCCTTCTGACACCATTTTAAAAGGGCCCCGCACTGTGTCCTGGGCTGAGAGCCGCCTAAGGCGAATGTGATTGGTTTAGAAAGATACAAACATCCCCAAGTGTTCTTTTCCCTTGGTGCGAAACAATGTTGGATACAGCCACACTTCTCCCTGGCTCTGTCTCAGCTCAAGATAGGTCTGGCAATGCAAGACTAATATTGCTGTGATAACTTGGTGTCTAAGGAGCCTTCAAACTGGACTTAGTCTGCATTTTATCTTCTCACCTGTATCTGTAACACCCAGCACAGCCCCCGATATTTTTTTTTACCAAGTATTCAAAGAGCTATGTTCACAGCTAATTGGACAATTTATGTAGCAAGGTGGAAATTCATGACATGGAGATCTGATGTGTGGGTGGAGACTGGAATATTCCTTCACAGATCTGCATTTAATGTTTTTGTTTATTTGTTTTTACTGTGACAAGGATAAGCCCATGATCCTATCCAAGTAGCTTATCAAAAAATGAGTGAGTTGTGTTCAGAGCAATCATGTGAGTCATTTTGGAAGGCACTGACGCAGCATCCTATTTTGTCCTTCAGGTATGAAGACTTGCAGCAATCTTGTTGAAAGCAAACGATAAAGTTGCATTTTTTTGATGCTACTGTTTGAACGCAGCCACATCTTGCTTTAAATGCACCTATTTAGTTCACAGCCCCAGTGCTCCAAATCTCCAAATTTCCATCAAACAGAAACTCCCCCATCAAACTCCGCTGTGTGGGAAAGGCAGGAGGACCATGACTCATCCAAACATATGGTCCTCTGATTCCCTCTGACTGATCTGTCTGCAGCATCTGTTGCCAAGTGCACCACACAGACAGACACTGTGACCGAAAGCATTGTGGAGATGTGTGTGTTAGTGTAAATGACACTAGAAGAGAAGGCCAGGGGGGCACCGGGGTTGGGTGCAGGGGTACGGGGAGGGAACAGGGCTGGTGGCCGCTGGGGTAAGGTGGGGGGTACGAGGGCACCAGAAGGGCGTAAAGAGAAAGGCAGAGAATACAGTCATTACCCACCCAGGGCTATTCCTCTCTGGCCCATTAGCTGCTGGCGGCCGTGACCAATTGGGTTTTGTCGCTCCTAGCAGGGTCATCCAGTGGTGGTCTGGGCCTTTTCTATAATGGACGCTCACTCAGCCGTCCTCACACAAAACCTTTAAGAGGGAAAGAAATTCTCTGCCTGACTCTCTCTCCTCTCCCTCTCAGTTTAAAAAGACCCAGTCAGGCAAGAAGGAGAAAGAGTGAAAAGTGATCATGAAAAGAGATTTGTTGCGATGTGAGGCGCGCGGGGAAGTGATCGTTTAGCCACACGTGGGGTGAAGGAACTCCATGGCGGTGGGTCTTGTTAACCCTCTTGACTCGTATGCCAGAAACCAAATCAAATTGTTCCGTGCCTCAAAGTCTGAGGACGTGTTTCCTTGTGGGAAAAGCTCACAACTTCACAACTGGCGGCGTGTGTAATTTTCAAAGTGGAAAGGAGGAATTTGAATAGGCCACAGCAGATTATCCAGTGTGTATGAACACTGATCCTTGAACTCAGATGGTTAAAACGAAGCCGCTGAAACAGGAAAGAGGTTTCTCTGTGTTTCTAGTTTGAGTCCATGTGGTGGCTCAACAGAAACAGGTGCGTGAGAAGTGACAAAGGCTGGAGGTTAATCTTTAAAGAAGCTGAGAGGTATTCATTTCATTTATCACGTTCCCTGCATAAAGTGCAGCTCTCTCTGCCACACAGATTTCCTCTACTGTATCATTACCTAAAATTATCCAAGTCAAATTCACTCTTGCCATGTGAAAAAATAAAAAATCTACTTCACTGAGAATCTTCCTGGCTTAAATAAGCCTTTGAGACAAACTCATATGAGCTATCATTAAAAAGCTGTTAATCTTTGTTCCTGAAAGGTTTCAAATTTTGGAGATTTGAGGTTTCCATGTCGGGATTTGCACTGTTCCAACATTAATAATTGTGTGCACATATATGCATATTCTATCCAGTTTGGGTTGTGTACGTCTGTCTGTGTGTGGGTGTGTTTTTTGTTTTTTTTTGTCCAGTCCAAAGCTGAATAAAAGGCCAGTTAGCCACCTAGCGGGCTACTAATTCTCCATGTCAAATACAATGGCTGCAATTATATGGTAATCAGTGTTGGTGGCTCATACCTTTCTGCTGCTTTCTGTGAGTGTGTGTCTGGCCAAGCTGCTCCTCAGGGAGACGGTTAGTCACGGCTTATTATTGACCCATTAGACACCCGTCCCACTGCCAGAAAGAAACCAGTCAGCTCACAGGCCGCGCTGCATTCACTGAACAACAATAACGAGTGGGAGACTGAAAATGAAGTTAATCATTTCGTTATCTATAGACGAAATGAATGAACTCGTTTGTGCCAAACTGTGATTCAGATTGTTATCTTAAAAG
>JAPZEB010000001.1:29917368-29939234 GCA_029783705.1 Chaetodon striatus
CCCCCCCCCCCCCCCCCCCCCCCCCCCCCCCCCCCCCCCCCCCCCCCCCCCCCCCCCCCCCCCCCCCCCCCCAGCCTCTTCTCCAGGGCGTAAAAGGAACCCATGCAGTACAGTGCAGGCACGTGCTTCAGTGAACTGGAGTCTTTCAATCCCTACAGTATCTTACTTGCGTCATGTTAAATCAAATTTATTACACCAGCTCATGGGGCACGTACCAATAACAACTTTTGTTGTCAGGGGTCACCAACAAAGTATTCTACAGCAGAACTGCCAGCAAGTCAGACACACACACACACACACACACACACATACACACACAACAGCAGACCACCATTTCTACTACAGACTTTTCCATAAATTTAGTGAGCATCATATGGCACCTATGGAAAAGATCCTGCAGAATATAGATTTAGTATTTATGAGTCTATAATGTTCCTATTTTAAGGTAAGAAAGGTAAGAAAACAGCTGACAGAGTTTGATTTCTGAGTCTATGCCTTAAAGTAGTATCAAGGCTAATGTTTCAGCCTTCACAATAACTTTGTATTAAAATTAAAATCAACTAATTTACCAATGTTAACAACAACTCAAATGATTAGAAATGCAACAATTTCAAGTCACAAATGTTGGATTTTAATTTTGGCGACTCTCCAAGTTGAGTCTGTATGTTGTCAGAAATGTCCCAAATTTAACTTTATCTGTCATTGTCAGGATGTTTTTTTTCCAGCAACTCAAAATCAAAAAGTAATCTTCCTTACTATTTAGTGGGATTTCTTATTTCTACTTCAAAAGGGACTCAGGTATACACAAAAACTTCCTTTGAATATAATCCAATTGATCTTATTCCGTTTCCGTATATGTATTTTTATATACTCTGGGCTAGCGCTTTATTTTGAAAAGCAGATGTAGTCACATGTGTATCCTGGGCTGTTTCAGAGCACTCCAACTTTAGTGTCAGCTGGTTTGACCTTGGAGATGGGAGTGACGGTTGTCTTGACTGCAGTCTTACTCTGTCAGCTCCTGTGCGTCTCAAGTGGTAATAACATGAAAAGAACAAATGATAAAAAGGAATGAATGAGATCAATAATATTCTTGTCCTTCAGGTGGGACGGTGGGTCTTTCAGTGGAACCTGTTCTGTTGATCTTCGGAGCACACATACAACCGTGCTAGGCCTGTTTTTAGAGCCATCGGCCAGAAAGCAGAAAATAAAACATAAAAGTTGTAATATACTACAGTTTACTTTAAGACAAAGAAAATATAGCCGTGGCAGCTGTGCAGCAGCCTGAAAGGAAATACTGTTATATTCTGCTGTGAGACATTTTATCCGAAATGATTAATGAAGACCAAGTGAAACAACAAACATTGTTATGATTCCTGTTATAGACACAACTGAACAGTAGGTTGTTTGTAAAATATAAAAAAATATATTTAAAAAAAAAAGGTCAGAACCAGCACACATCCTGTCCGCAGTGAGACAGAAGCTCCAGCCAAAACAAAGAGTTGCTTGCAAATCAAATTCCCTTGATACAGACTGCATGTTTGTTCTGATTGTTCAGTTGTTTTGTATCGCTTGATCACAGTTCAGATTGTCATCAGTATTTATCTTTTGTTGTTGTTGATATCATTGTTGTGCATCTAATGCTTGTTTGTTTTTGACTTTCACCAGACGATTGACTGTAACAGAGTGTGTCTGTCTGAGCTGGAGTTTGCATCAGATTTCTGCCTCAAGATAACAAACACCACAGAATGCACAGTAAGTACACACATATAGACACTACCCACTCGCACATTTAGACATGTACGATGGTATTGCTCTGCAAAAGTTTATAGAGTTTGTAAAGTTTGAGTTTTAGCCTCAAAATGATCTCAAAATTAAATCATATGAAGTATTTTGTCTTATAGCATAAATGTGCCCCTGCAGTAATCAGGCACTGATGACACCAGGGTTTAATTGTGATAAATATTTGATCAGCATGTCAAATTTAATGTTGCTGTGATCCCAAATGTAAAAACAAATGATTTTGAGGAAAAACTCATTAGTGTATTTGAGAAAGAAAAATAACCTGGGAAACAAAAATATTTTGTCTTGTCAATTCTAATTTATTCCCAAAGTTAAACACTTAGGGCTACACACACAAAGAAATGACCTGAAACAAAAGTTTGCACATCCACCGTTACCACCTGTCATTTATCAGAGTTATTGTGTGAAGGAGCGAGGCAGTACAAACAGCAGAGACATCAGTCAGCTCATGTTGATGGATTATGTTTCTGTTTTTAAGAGGATGTCGGTCAGCGGGATATTTAATAGAGTTTCAAATCGAATCAGAGCAGAGAGGCTAATGTGACTTTGAATTACATGTCACACAACATAGTGAATGTTCACAGCCTGCGTGCCCTGTCATTCTCTCAAACACCAACACGTACTCGGTTAAACAACCACAAGCCACCTCTCGCATCAGAGCCTGGAATAGTTGCAGTGTGAATACATGTTCGCTTTGCCTGTAGATTCCTGTCGTGGTCATACGGTATATCCACTTGACGCTATTTTTTTTTTTTTTTACAGTTTGTCTTTTATTTTTTCAGCCTTGTCCACTTGTATATACTGTACTTCTTTCACATGTCAACTTACTGTGACCTTAAGGTACAACTCTTTCAAGTGCTCAGGAGCACACACACAAAGAGAAGTTAATGAGTAGCCCTTTCCTAGATACAGTGGGCCTTTTTCCAATCCTCCTCCTTCACCCTCTCCGTACCCACTTTCACTCAGTTTCTACATTCACGCGAAGGGTCAGCCACCATTTTTTCATCACAAACCAACTAGCAGAGAGTGGAAGTGGGTTATAAAAACCTCCAGACAAAGGAGCCTGCATCAATGCCCTCTTACTGACTATGTGCAACGCTGTATTTTGTTCATCACTGAAGATGCTTTATACAAATACAATTCTGTGCAAATACCCCTACAGATGTAGACAGCATTTAATATTGTCATACAGACTTTAACAACTTAAAGCTTGATTCAGCTGAGAATGTGATTACAAATGTAGTTACACTCCGTGACGTACTGGGAAAGGGGAGGGTCCAAGACACGTAAAGCTCCTATTATGCCAGCAAAGAAGCGTAGGAGTAAGATTTACTTCTATTTGTTTATCGATTTATTTATTTTAATGACAAAAGAATAATGTACACAGAATTACTGTATCAGGGATCACTCCTTTTTTATAAGATGTGCTCTCTTTTACTATTTTATATAACTTATTGCTCCTACCTACCTTATCTATCTGTCTATCTATCTATCTATCAAATGCAGCAGATCATGTATAAGTGGTACAAATACATACGAAGAGCATAAAATAGAATTAAGTTTTAGTTTCCTCCATGGTTAAAAATGTATACCCTACACTTAAGTTAAGGAGAAGGTAGGGTTCGGTTCTGGAAAGGCTCTATATTTATTGTCTCGGGTGCCTTTGAGCAAAACACATAAAGCCTCTGTTACACTTGAGCATTGCTGAAGCAGTTTGCTGTTGAGCCTGTGAATTATCCAGAGTAACAACAGTAAGCAATATAACAAAGGGTAAGTGATACCCTTTTGTTTGTTTGTTGTTTTTTTTGCTTGTGGCTGTTCCTTAAAGATACCTTATGTCACCGTATGGCAAAAGGTGGATATATATGTTTTGTGTTTTTCAGAGGTTGTGTGCAGATGATTTGTTGCCCTGTTGGTTGAACTGAAACCCCTTTTAAAAAAAAGGCCTGAAAACCGTAACTACACATCAGGCATACAGCAGGTTTGTGGAGGCAACGCGAACTGTGAATGTTCACCTTGGCCTACTTTGTGTTCATCCCACATGATTGTGGTGCTGGTAGTGTTTGCTGTTTGTGAAGACAACAAGTACAAGCGTAGTTTTTTCTTCGTTTTCTGTAATACTTGGCAAATTTGTGTTTTGTAATATAGAAGAGCCATTTTCAAAAGCAAACATGATTCCCGTGTTGATGATGAATAAATCATATGAGGTGATAAAGTACAACGTGTCCATTTAGTCTTTCAGTTAGGGCAATCTATTGAAATTTTATTGAAACTGCAATATGGCCTGCTGCAATTTTCAAATCATAGGTGATACACTATTTGTTCCAGGCAAAATTTGTTTCACTATACCATTTTAGATTAAATATTGTCATGCTGCGAAGATGTCCTGGCCCTCACATCATAGTCCACAGACTTAACAAAACATCTTTGTTTGGTACAGACCCCCACAAATATCACACCCTAATCATCTTCATATGTTTTCAATGAAAATTATAGTGATAATGTAAAAATGATCATTCCCTTTAATAATGCACACATGCGGCAGTCTCTGAGTCTGAAAATGAAGCCAACATGAAAAAGTGCAGTTCTTTGAATGGCCACTTGAGGCTGGCTCCAGAAGCCAATCAGTCCCCATAGACTCCCATGTTCAAATGCCCGACTCTACAGTAGAAATCAACATGTTTACAGCCAGGTACAAAAAAAGATTATGGTCTCTATAGTTTAATGACAACTGTGTGGGCGGTGAATTGTTATAGAGCTCACTTGTTTACATTTTATTAAGCCCTAAAGTTAAGCATAATTAAAGGTTAGCCACTTTGAGTGACAGGCTGTCTGCCGATTGCATCCTGAGTTTCTCAGTCAGATCCACCCCTCACTCGTCTACAGCACCAGCCTCTTACCCAAATATGGTCACCTCTGGCTCCAAAAACCAAGATGGCGACGGTCAAAATGCTTATGTAGAGGCTTCACAACAGGAGTTCACAAACCAGCAGGCTACGTCATGGTAGCTAGCTATGTCTGTTATTTTTACAGTTTGTGATCACAAATCATATGGCAATTGCAAAAGCAGCCAAAATACTTGTAATTAGGGGTTTTGTTTTTTTTTGTTTTCAAAATCGTTAAGCCCTAGTATTGGTAGTGCTCAGTTTAAACCACAGACTACATAAAAAAAAGTAGAAGTAGCTTCGGGGTCTGAAAGTGAAGTCGATGTGGGAATGCTTTAAACCTGCATTATTTTTAATGGCCAGCAGGGGGCGACTCCAATTCTTGCCAAAGGAAGTCCAATTGTATAAATGTCTATGAGAAAATGACTCTACTTTCACTTGATTTATTACCTTAGTAAACATTTTCCTAATGAGTTTATGGTCTCAGTCGCTAGTTTCAAATCTTCTTCAATACAACATGAATATACAGCATGTAAATGGGACTATGAAGCAGATCATGCTTATATGGCAGCAACCTTGTGTATGACAAGTCGCTACCACTCAGACTTGTCTCTTCGGATCCTCCCCAGCTCCATCTTCTGCAAACATGGTCAGTTCTGGTGTCAAAAAAGCCAAGATGGCGATGGCCAAAATTTCAGACTGGAGGATCCTGTGTGAGACTTTTATACAGTCTATGGTAAAATGATTTTTACACAAATAAATAAAAAACAAATGAGTCCTCTTTAATTACCCCTGACCCTCTCTTCTGTAATTGAAAACATCACTGAAAATAAATGCAGTTAATTAACACAAAGCCAAAAATAAAGAGTCCTGTCTAAGACATCACATGACTCATCTTAAACCTTGAAAGAGCTGAACCCTTTGACTTGTGCTGTGCAGGTCAGCATGACCAACGACTGCAACACAAAACTGAAGTGTGTTCTCAGTGAGGGTCAGCTACAGGCACCAAAGCATGGAGAATGGTTTATGAGTCTATTTGGTGAGGTGCTGGCAGCCACCATAAACCCCCCCAGCGATCCCCACGCCACTTCCTCCAGCGCCTGAGCCACATTTCTCTATGTGATACCAGCAGCGACCTGCCGACTACAGAGCAGCCTCACGACTGCAGGCTCTGACGCTCTGCACCGTGAAAAGTGATCTGTCTGTAGAAAAGCCCATTGTGGTGGAGCGGCTTTGTGTTGTGCTGCAGTGTTACTGCACTGTCTGGTGTATTGGTTTAATGGATAATCAATAGGTGGTTATTATCTGGCCTGTGCTCCCTGGGTAAGGCCGGTGAATTTAATGGGATCTGTAAACATCCTCTCATTTTTCCCGTCTTTTCTGCTCTGTAATTGAAAACATCCAGTTTCAAATCGAGGTTGTAAGTCCAGTCATGTTAGGGGTCCTGCAGCAAAACAGAAGATGGGATCGTATGGTAGAGAGGTGTCATTTTTCTGCTTGTTATTTTTATTGTTTATTTGCTTTCTTGCTTTTTCACGCTCTTGATCAACCTCAGTTAGCATCCAGATATACAAGATATGTGTATGCATATGTCTTCCCATGCATGAGATACATGCAGCCGAGCTATCAGACTCATTTTACCCAAGTGTTTATGATGCAGGTGTCCTGTGTAGAAGGTACCACTTGTACACATTGTAAATAATCGCCTCCTGCATCCAGCCTGCTTGTCCCAGGATTTACAGATGGATTATTGACCTGCAGGAAGAGGGTGATGCTACCATAAAGATACTGATCTGTAGTCAGTATTGGCTGCAGCTCCTCAGTAGTAGTTAAGGTTAGGATGTGTGAAGGGTAAACCGCTCCTGGACCAGTGCTCGGGGATCGGTGAGGGAGAGCCGCTGCGCCTCCCGTCCTGTGATGGAGCGCCTGCTTTTGTTCTCCTGTCGACAGTCCATTCATCAGCTCAGCCTGCCTAACCTTGCATTAAATGAACAGCACAACCCCTGCGTCTGCGCCGTTCACACACAAGACAAATCCTCTCACTCTTGCTGTTTTTTTATCCCTCCATTCCTTGCCTTCCTTTTACATCACACATGTGCCTTGTATACGTCGTGTCTGCCTTTAGAAACTGTGAAGCCACAAACAGGATATATTGGTGCTGAAAGTTTTACTAAAACTTGGATCCAAAATTCTCTCAGGGCATCTATTCCTTTTTTGTTTTAGCCCCCACGGCTCCATGATCCATTTACCTGAAGTGTAGAACAGGTAGCAGAAATGCCTCTTCCTCTCCTAGAGGCTGAAAATGATGTATGCTGATGGTGTTGCAGGAGAGAATAAGTTTCTGTCTGTAATTAATTTTAACGCTGCTGTCTCACTGCTGCTGATGTAGCTACTGTAGCGCTACAGAGGAAAATGTCTCTGCAATCCATCTCAAACCTGCTTTCCATCAAATTTAAATTGTGTGTGGGGGGGTGGCCTTCTGTACTGACGGGGCAGGCACTCGTCAACTTCAAGGACGATTTTCAACACATTAAGAAGGGAGTTGTTAATGGAAAAAATCCACTCTTTAACGCTCAACACTGTGAAGCACATAGGTGTTTAGAGTTGTCAACAAGAATTTTTTCTGCAGTCTATTTTAAGTTGCCTATCAATGAATGTTCAACATACTGATTTATGTCAACATCCTATAATTTAAAAGGGAAGTGGGCTGATTTTAAATGTCAAACTATGTGTGTGTGTCTAAGTAATGTCACGAGGCTAAAGAAAAATTAAAAACAGTCTTGGGGTGTGGGGTTAGAAAGAAATGAGCTTACCAGACCTCTGTAGCCCTTGTCTTCATCTCTGTGTGAGGCTAGTGATTCAAGGCTATATTAGCGGCTAATAGCATAAAGCCCTGTTCAGACCCTAGATTATACAAAATGATGGATATAGCCACCGTGATGTCACCCATTGCTTTGTGGACTCTCGTTTTGAAGCCTCAACTTCAGCATTTAGGCCATCAACATCTTGGTTTTTGGAGCCAGGAGTGACCTTATTTGGATCAGAGGGTTGTGCTGTGGAGGAGCGAGGGCTTAATCTGACTCATAGACTGTGGTGATGCGGTGCCTTACAGACAGCTTATCACCCAAAACTGCCAGCCGTTAATTACGGGTAACTTTAATCCGTAAACGCAATCCGATCTCACTCTGAGGTCGTTGAAAACTTGCGCTTGGTGCTTGGTCAGTGACTTCCAGCATCAGACACTGACAAAAAAGCCATCCCTTAACGTCAGCTTGACATCCATTCGGTTGCTGTTACTTTTTAACAGAGCCAGGCAGAGTCGGGGGAAACACGACGGAACAACGAAAGACCGGTGCTCACTTCCCATTTAAATGTAAAGCCAAACCCAGGTCTTTTTTCCTAAACCCAGCTACGTGCTTTTGTTGCCTAAACCCAACTTTGTGTGCAACCTGCTGTCTGACACCAATACACCATCAACAGCCACGATGAAGCAAATTACATGGACACAGGCTTAGAGCGGATGTAGGGCTGTTGTCAAAGAATGCCACAGCAGCTGAGCACCCTGTCTGCTGGCAATTTGTAACTTACTTTACCAGCTGAGTTTGCAGCAAGCCGATTGGCTGGTGAAACAGGTGACATTCCTTACTTTCTGAAACCAGCCGCTGGTGACTTGACAAGCTCAACCACAGGCGACACTATTAGTTGCCTTTAGTCGCTTGAGACGGGCCAGTTCACACCGCTGCAGTGTTTCCCTGCAGTGTTCAAAAATGGTTTTGTCAAACTAACACTATCGTTGATAGCTCCTGTTTATTTATTTGGCCTTGCAGACACCTTTTGTAGCGGGAACTACCACATAAGCTGTTTGTTGTACTTTGGTAGGTGTTTGTCCGTGGACAGATTTGTCTGTGCAAGATACAGTCTCAAAACTGTACAGGTGAGGACTTGAGACCTCAGTGAGGGCCGAGTTCAAAGATGGGTGTGGTCCAAGCAGGGGGGGTAGAAGTAGGGAACGGGCCAGTGCCCGACTCACTTCACATTTGTTTTAATGCGTTGATCACAGCGTTGTGTGATCAGCGCGGTGTGATCCCATTGCAAGATGGTCTGCTGTTTGAATTGAAATTGAATTTTTTGGGAAAGCTGTGGGAGGCTTGAGCCCCCTGCCCTGAAGCCTGATGAGTTTGCATTTTGCAAATCTCAATAACAGAGGCGAGTGTAAAGTTATTATGACTTACAGTCATAAAATGGGACAAAATGAGAACAACACCCCAGGATCACAAAAACTGAAATTCCCCTTCAAGTTGTGTGCATATATTAACATTACACATGTTCATTTTTTGTTTAAATTGCTGCCTCTCTGCTGTCTCCCTCCTTAAATTAAACTGTGCTCAGTGTTTTTATTCCTTGAGATTACCTGAACAAAGCTCAGTGATGCAGATAACCACAGACAGTTTTGCACAGCGTGAATCTGGACCTTCTCCAGCTGTTACAGTACAGTTGTTTGTGTGTTTACCTGAGAGGCATCAGGAGTGAGAAACACTGACTGGAGGTGTGCTACAGCCCAGGCTAATTCATGCTCCGCCTCACTGGAGTGGCAGCAGTCGGGTGGAGAGGCTGAGAGGAGAGATGGGGGAGGTGGAGGAGAGGGGAATTCACACCAACCCGCCCGTGAGGTGGTCGTGCTTGAAGCCTCCACGCCTGGATAAACCCCATCAAAAGCGCATTAGCCCTCTCTTCTCCCGCCCCCTCCCTCCCTCCCCCTCAGCACCCCTCCCTCTCCCTCCCCTTAACCCCCCCTCCCTACGTCGTATAATAGTATCTGGCCGGGCCACGCAGCTCGCTGACACACAGCCGGGCGAAAGGGGAGCGATGATGAATTGCTCCCTGTTGGTGTTATCCATGATGATAATTATTAATTTTCCCCCCGCTCTTCCCGGAGAATGGGGGCCGGAGAGCTGCAGTGTTGTGGAGCCTCCTCCGTGGGCCGTCAGGAAGCCCACTGTCATCACTTATCGCAGACAGAGTCGGGGCCCAAGGCTAAACGCTGATGAAAATGAAATGCGCTCATTCTGATTTGTCCTGTTTTTGGTGTGTGGGTGTGTGTATGTGTCTCTATGTTTTAAGTTTACCCTTTCTTTTCCTTGTCCTCTCTGCTTGCCTCTCTTGCTTCTTAAACCCTCCCTCTTTTCTTCCATCCTGTGCAGAGATACCGAAACCTTAAGCCGTCAGGGATTTCTAAAATTCTCGGATACATCATAAAAACAGGGTCATTAAAAGTATCATTAATTAATGGAACAGAAATTTTGAACATTGGTCTGTTAGGGCATGACAACGGGCTCATGTTATTCTAAATTTAGGCATAAGATTAATAGATATTTTTGTCTTTTTTCTTAACGTTAAATCAGATTTATTTATTTATTTGTGTCACACTCCAAGACAAACCACATGAAATAAGTATTAAGTGCATGTGAGGGTGTGGTACAAACCTGTGAAGGTGTCTATTTTATGACATACAAAAGGTAAAACATAAACATACAACAACATTAGTACCTTTTAGATATTAGTGTAAAAACATTCACATATAATAAGGGCAGAAGTATAGCTGAGGAGGGAAATCTTTCTTCAGAGTCGGACCACTTCTCATGGTCAGTGTTTCTTGGATTCTTTTTAAGATCAAATTTATGCGGCAGGACTGATTCTCCAAGGACTCAGCTTTACGTTTCATGTCTTCAAGACTTGATCTGACTGTCGTTATGTCATGAGTCAGCTCTTTACATTTAATGGACAAGTTGTCGGATAGTGATTTTAACCCATCCACATCGTTTTGGGGGCATTGAAGACTTGATTTGAGATCACGGAGTTCCTTTAAGACTCAGACTTATCTTTGTTGAGGGAGTCTATGAGCATTTGGACAGATCCTTTGCAGGTGCTGTACTCTCCTGTTGCTAGAGGAAGTCCTTGTAAAAGAACATCTGTTATTGAAGGAGGTCATGTACCTGTAGCAGTGATTAAGTCCTTTAGTCCTTTAGCCTTGGCTGAGACAATTTCACTCTCGCTGTGTTATTTTGCTTTGTTATTCGGACTGCTCCAGTAGTTAGAAATCTAATATCTTTTGCTAACTGTGATATCATTTCTTGGAGTATCCTCAAATGATTCATATCCCTAAAATCTGTACAACCTAAGCTGAAAGGTCATGTAACTCAGTAAACCATAATAATTGATCAAAGTGTTGAAATTGTGTCACTAAAAAAAAAAAAAAATTGGACTTGTTTTTCAAGTAAAAACACAGAACGGTGATCCAAAATATTTCTAAATGTAGAAACATAAACAAAATATTTAACACTTCATAAGTTATTTGAACTATGTACATTATTTTGTTTTTTTGAGATTATTTGAGATATGCTCATTGTTATGAGCAGAGTGCAAACACGTTGAGATGGAATCATCATTCATTCCTCTGGTACCACCACGTGTTTTTACATCACACATAATGTGGCACAGTGACGTCAGTGAAAGCAAACAAGTTAGGTCAAAAAAGGTCAACTCGATTGTGACGTCATTCCCAGCCATTCTGAGATGGTGTGGTTTGTGGCACCTTTTACAAAATGTAAAGTCATTTAAGCCATTATTTGTGAAAAAAATATTGATTAGGGCAACCTTAATGTTGCTGAATTATCATGTATATTGGTTTGCTTTGTTAGCATGTCCCAGGTGAACAAGAATCATGCGGGATTTGTACTACTACACATCGCAGGGACGCAGACCTCCTGTCTATTTCTGTAAGCTGAAACCATTTCCCTCAGCCAATTGCATTTACAGATAAACATACTTTTCTACACCGTGGGTATTAAGGGAAACTTTGCCCAGTTTGACTAGATTCCATATGAACATCAGGTCATTGTCTTCCACTGGGATTTGAAATCCAGAATTTAATGTCTTAGCTCCAGATCATTTATCTTCCAGCCTGGCATACAGCATCCGCCCAGTCTTCACCTCCCTCTTCTTCAATGAGAAGGGACAAGCAGGAACGAGACAGGTCACCTCTGGCTCTTACCTGGGTAGGATTCTAACAAATTGGCCCGAACAAAGTCCTGCTGCAGCTTAGCTCCTTTGCCCGAGTCTGTTTGAGTTACGTTCCACGGGCGGATTTGTGATGTATTTAAGTGAAGCAGAGCAAGCGGCACATCAAATAGGTACAGATGGATTTGAGTTTGAAAAAGAAACCCAACCAGTTGCAACTTTTAAATATTGGAGGTTGGTTGTTTGCAGGTTTTCTAATACCCAAAGATATTCAATTTACAATGATATTGCCTGCTAAATGATATCAAAATTAGTGTGGCAGCTTAATCAATTAATCCAGTAACTGAGCTGCATCAGTTTCATCATACACATATGATATTGTTTTTGTTGTTGTAATCCTATGTAACATTTAAAAACACTCTCTCCACTGATTTAATGACACGGTTGCCACCACATACTGTATGACTTGAGGGATCTTTTATGACATAGCAGCTGTCCCCCTCTCATTTTCTGTCTCTCTGATGGGGCTTGAGGTTTTGTTTTTTAGTTTTTTAGTGCTTTGAATGTGCGCCAGACATGTGCTTCCCATGACAGAGAGGAGATCCAGGGCGCTGTAAACGAAATCCATCGTAGAGACCATATTAACAAGCTTTCACACAGCTCTGCTCCAGAAGCTCTCTGACTCTGACCTTTGTTGCTAAGGCACACAGGCTCCATGCCAGGCAGCGAGCACAGCCCTCGCAGCAGGGGAAGCGTAACAGTGTCACCCGCCGGGGGCTTAACGGCACCGGTTCTCGGACAACATTAACCTCCTGCTGAGCCAAGGGGAATTTTTGCTGCAGGACCATCTATTTCCCATAGAGTAATTATGTGCTGACATCATGCTAGTGTGACAGTAAATGAGTTCAGAATACAAGGTGGGGGTGTAGAGACAGGAAGAGAGAGAACACACAAAAGAGCTATTTACCAGTAGAGGGAGCCCAGTGTTAAACGGCTCAATTATGACCTTAAATATGCTCTAAAAAAATCATCCGCCTATAAATCCAACCATTAACAACTCTCATAGCTGTGACTTTTGACACACTGCTACCTTATTAGATTTGATTTAAGGAGACCCTCTCTGCTGTTTGTGCGGATTCTTATTACCATGATGTCACCTACAGGTTTCTATGCTACCTAGTGCAACCCTTGGGGTGTTGACATAATGTCCCCCAAATGGGTCAGATGTTTACTTGGGAGTCAAGCCAAGATTAACAGGCACTTTTCACCTTTGCTCTGTAGTCCCTGTGAACCCTGCACTGTGAGCAAATGACTAAGAGCTATAGGTGAAGACTAGGAATCGAGGTGATTAACAGAACAATACTGCTTCCCAAATATGAAAATCTGCTGCTTTTTTTTCTGTTTTATATAATTTTGAGCTCCAAGTAATCATTATTTTCTTCAGCAATTAATTTGTGTATTTTCAAAGGAATACTTCACACACAAAATGACCATTTGTATATCAGTTATTCACCCCATGTTACCTTTTCAGTGTCTCCAATTTGAGCATTTGCTGCCTTTTTATATACTTATGAAAAGAATATCCTTGGGATGGTTGATCACACAAAACAAGCAATTTTAGGTTGTCACCTGGGGCTCTGGAAACTTGTGATGAGCATTTATTGCAATTTTCTGACATTTTATAGAGTTAAAGGAATACTTCACCCACAACATGACCATTTGTATATCAATTCCTCACCCCGTAAAACCTTGAATTCATAAGGAAAATGTAGCTTTTCTCGAATGTGTAATGTTAAATGAAGATTCCAAAAACAGCAAGCATTCCTGATGAATGGAAGTAAAGGGGGACCGCATTTCACAACACTATAACTAGATCAAAACATCCATTTACAGACTCTCAAACAACTCATGCATTATCATCCAAGTGTCATTTATCTATTTGCATACTTCCCAAACACATGCATTTTTGCTAAAACCTTAGTATTAAAACACTTTAACATACCAGTTAGGGCTGCCCCAGACTAAGAATTTTCCAAGTGAGCCAGTCTTCATCATTTAGGACCATTAGTCGACTAGTTGCCCACATGTTTATGATATTAATTTAATTGTTAAATTATGTAATTTGGGCAACACAATGGTTTGAGTTCAAGGTGTGAGAAAGAATAGTCTCAGTAACATTGTGCTACATTACAGAGAAATACAAAACTGTACTAATGAACCTTCATTAATATAGGCCTATATTTTATCTACAAGTGCACGTCACAGACTGAGCGAGCTGCCAGGTAGCTACTTACATGTTTCAGATGATACGTCATGTTCACTTTGGATTTCCTGCCCGACATGTGATTAATCGCAGGTACCAGCCCTGTAAATTAACATGACTCCTGTCTGACTGCTGAGCATGGCCACTTCCTGTGCCTATCCTTTCAAATTAAATCCCACATGGTCCACTCATATAGGTTTCGATTTGTTTCGACAAGGCGCAGCTCTTAATGGAGTTTCACGTTTTTTGCTTTGTTTGTTTTGGGGGTTTTTTGCGACAAAGAGACCAATGAAATCTTGCCGACTAATGACCTTTCTGGTCCACTAACGTTAGGTTGACTATTAGGGGGCAGCCTTAGAAATCTGAAAAAGGAAGCTTGTAGTTAATGGTCTAAAACACACAAAGCCACCTGCATAATCTACTAGGTAAAGTTCTGAATTTACAATACAAAACATGATTGATGCAAACTAAAGAAAAGCCAGTGAGGAGCTGATGTCATTCAGTTCACTTAACCAATGAAAACCAGACAGCAAATGGCAGACACCTGCACTTTAAATGTGAATGCTTTCATCTCAATGTCAGCTGATTTGCATGGGAAGTTGTCGCACAAATCACCACCACCACCAGCGTAAGAGCCATGTCACTGTTTGAGCACAACCTGTCCAGTCATCATCAACAACACAGAGCACGGATGATAAAATATCTTTTCACCAGGAAATGTCGGGGTGCTCCGCACGCACCAATCACTGTTTGTCCCCAGGGTTTGAACCCAAAAAGAGCATGTGTTAATGGCACTTTTTTTGTTTCATCATCATCAAGTTTTTTTCTCTTTTATCCACCAATCCATCCATCCTCGTGTCCTCCTCACCCCCTTGCCCTCTTCTCCTAATCCCACAGTGGGGGAAGCTGTAATCTATCCATCTCTCCACAGCGCTGATGTACTGTATACGTATGTGTTTGCTCATAACCAGTGTGTGTCCAGTGTTTGTGGTCGTGTTGAATCATTTTGAAGACATGTGGGTGTGAAACAGCTGAGCCAGAACAACCTCAACAGAACTCTCAACTGGTTTCAAATCTTCAGTATTTCTCTAAAACCTCGCATAATCACTGACAGTAAGGCCATGATTGAGGGCCTTTAACAACAACTTTAATTATTAAGCCTAATAATATTGGCACTGATATGGCTAGTGGATTATCACCAAAACCGATAAACCTAGAGTCTAGTTGAGAGTGTTTGGGTTTGCATCTGGCTCTGCTGTCCCGTGTTCTGTCCCACCAATCAGTCATCTGCATGGACACTGTTTGTCCCATCACAAACATACACAGTGGGAACAAGCCTAACACAATGCTGGGAAGAGTGGGAAGAGTGGACAGAGCTGACGTACACCTCAGGAGCATAATGCACAGGTTGTGGCATCGAATACAATGGTTTTGAGAGAGAAGAAAATTTAAATTTACTGTAAATATCATAATGCCTTTGTGAAAACTTAAATTAAGTTTTAAAAAAAGCCTGTTTTCAGCTTTGTGAGAAACAACTTTCCACCTAATTCAGTGGGGTTTTAAATGGTTTATTAGGAGACATTTTTCAACTCGTAACTAAAACACGTCATCCCTCAGTCTATCTGATAAAGTCCAAATCACCAATTTTTGGAATCAGTTCAATTGCAGTAAATCATGGTACTTTTTTTGCATGGTAAATGTGTCTGTGAATTTATGGCATGTTCACATCACTAGAACTTGGCAGTGTTCACATGTTAAACCAGTAAAATTTAAAAATACATGGAAGCTTAAATCTTTAGATTAGAAATATTTATTTAAACTAGAATAATGTTAAAAATTTTTTTTAAACCTTTAGGATGATACGCATGTTTTCTCCCAGATTAAAATTCATTTTTACAGCAAATCAACCCCAACTTGAACACATTCGGTGTCCTATTCATTCATAAAATAGTTTCCTTTTTCAAAGTAAATGTCAGCACTGACCACACACCAGCTCTGTGTTAGGCTAGTCAAAAACAAAAGGGTTTTTCTGGGTGTGAGGGTGACAAAATAAAGCTATGACATTTTACCCCCTGTGTTTCCCGTGGCTTGGCCCCACCCACTGCGGTGTGGCCCCGCCTCCTCATGCGATGACACGTGCATCCGGCCGCCGCAGGTCCAGCAGGTCAGATCAACGGCGTCCAGACGTCTATTGCACGTTCCTCACAGTACCACTGACTGAGTTTAACCCCACTCTCTGATCTAAAGGGAACAAATGTCCTCTGGGAAATCACTGCATTTTCTCTTTTCTGAATTCTTCTTCACTTCCTCTAATAACTGTCTTCTTTCACCTTCTATGCACACTGATGGTAATGTGATGCACCCTTAACAAGTAAGCACCCTTTTAAAAGCAAATTGTTTGATATAGTAAAATGATATAACTCACAGTAGTTAGCATGTTACCTGGATCACATGTAGGTACTGTCCAATACAAATCTAACATGCAGAATGTGTTATGCAGATAGCATCGTACAGTTTGTACACAAAACACACCGTAATATAACTAACTCACCTGAAACATTAAAACATTGTGTTTAGTGTGTGTCACGTAGTGTAAGTTTGTTGTTTGTACATAAGCGCTATCCTAATTTAATCATGCTAGCTTAAAGAGTCTTTGTTATAGTAACCAGCAGTATCTCCCAAATCCCAAAATGGCCGCCCAACTTGCCATTAAAGGTCCCTTCTGAGGCCCTGAGGGGTTACATGGTAGAAAAACAAGCACACCTATGTGCTACATGCTAACAGTAGCAAAGCTAAAGCACCAGCTCCTCACCATTAAATTAATGTAAATCATCCAGCCAGCCTCTTTGGTTAACACCTCCTGGCTACTAAAAGACAAAATATTGTGTTTAGTTCTGTACCGATGCTTGCTTCTGTCTTAACCTCCTCTTCTCTTTTTGTCCTGTGCCGTCAACCCGGCTCCGCTTTGCCTGGGAATTCTGGGAACCCTAGGTCCTCCAGGTTAGACTCCAGTGGTTTGATGGTTTTGATACATGCTCTTAAAATGTTTTTTTCTCTTGATGTGTGTCATAACATGTTCTGTTTTAATCAGGAACGACATGTGGGGAGAGTGTGTGAGACTGAGTGAACATCAGTGTTAATGTTGGCAGTCGTGTTTTACCCTTTCTTCAGCCCACAGGACAGACTGGACACTCAGGATGCGCTCATAGTCACCCAAACACATACATAAAACAACACATAAATAATCCTAATCCTATTGTGTTACTGAAGGGTTTCTTTGTGATGTTTTCTTGTGAACAACATTCTGCTTTGGTTTTTACATTTCTTCCCTTTCTTCCTCATTTTTTTTCAACGCTGACAGACAAAACATTTCTCTGAGGTAAAGCTGAAACTTACTGGCAAAATTGAGTAGCAAAGACTGAACTTCAGCTCTGCCTCTGAGAAATTTTGATTGAAATCATATGTAAAATGATGTCTCAAAGGTTTGCAAAGCCAGTTATGTAAAATTTGGGAAATACGCTCCTGTTCTGTGTTGCAAAGGTGGATGAAATGGAAGTAGATGTCTGTGTGTGTTGTGCTGCATAATTACTTTAATGCAGTGTAGTGTATGGACCGGAGACAGTTGTAATTTGTTTATTTCACTGGCTGCATCGTAAAAAAACAAGGACTGGGTCCGTTCAGTTTCCATTTAAACGGCTTAAAATATGGAGTAAGCTCATGTTTACTACATATTTTCAGTTATTAATTTTAATTTAGACAACACAACTTTATAATAGAATATTTTAATGGGAGAAAAATTCTTAACAAAATCCTGCTCTTGAGTTGATAAATGGAAACCAAACTGATCTCAACTCTGGTGAGAATATGACGAGAAGAAACTTTATGGCTATTGTGTTATTCCTCCATCATTCTGTACCTGACCTTTGACTTTTGCCGTCTGCGTATGAAGGTGCACCTGGACAAGAGGGTCCCCGTGGGCCTCCAGGAAGTGGCGGTGTTAAGGGAGAGAAAGGTATTCCCGGAGCTCCTGGTCAGCCTGGCTTCCCTGGACAGAAGGGAGAGGGTGGCATATCTGGATTCCCGGTAAGACTATTTGCTTAAAGACACAGTGCGTAGGATTTAGGGGCATTTAGGGGCATCTAGCGGTCAGGATTGCAGATTGCAACCCGGGTTAGGATTCTTTGGGTGATCATTGAGCCGAATTACCTGCCGAGGTCTCCTCCTCTCTAAAACAAACAGACCAGGGGAGTTAGACAGGTAAAAATACTGAACAAAGCAGTTTCATTTTACAGATCAGTGTTAATCCAATGTTGTTGTCCAGCTTGTCGCAGATGCCGCTAGCCAAGCACCTGCTAATGTGTGCTCACCTTTTTTCTCTGATAACTCAAGATCAAGAAGTTCAGGAGGTTTTCACCATTAGCCGAATTATCCGCAGAGATCTCTTCCTCTCCGAAACAAATGAACCCAGTGATTTAAGGTGGTATAAACACTAAACAAAGCAGTTTCCCCTTAAAAATCTGTGTTTTTTTTATGCTGTTTGGCTCATCGCAAAAGGCCTGCTAACCACAGTGGCCAATGTGAAAACATGAATGGTCTTTTATGTAGCCAGTGTTTGGCTTATCCGTTCTGTTGATGCAACATGGCAGACACCTTGGACGAGGACCTGCTCACTATGTAGATATAAACAGCTCATTCTAAGGTAATTAAAACAAAACTATTTCTGACAATATATGCCCCTAAATCCTGCACACTGGACCTTTAAATCTGCCAAATTTGGATCTAAGAAAAGCAAAGTTGAACTTCTTTGTGGGTAGTTAAAGGGACTGAGATGTAACTGTGGACCTCTCTCTTACCAGGGTCCCTCTGGTCTTCCTGGTAGTCCTGGTCTGAAGGGAGATATTGGTCTGCCTGGTGTTCCTGGATTCCCTGGTCAGTCCATAATACTCTCACAGCTTTTTTCTGTATCTTAAAACTGTACTTTGCAAAACCCAGACATTTGTATCATTTTGTTTTTTCCAGGATCGAAGGGAGATCCAGGAATTCCTGGTAGCAGCGGCCTTCCTGGAGACCCTGGAGATATCGGACCCCCTGGTGAGTGAACACATTTGGATATAAAGTTACAGCGAATAGTGTCAATAATAGAAAAGAGTCTGTTTATTTCAGCACAAAACATTTAGATTAAATGTCAGACATCAGACATGACTTCAGACTGATGACTCTCCTTTGTAACCTTTGACCTCCAGGCCCTCAGGGTGCCGCTGGTGTACCTGCAGCTCCCATCGTGGTGAAGGGAGAGCGAGGACCCCCTGGTCCTCAGGGCCTGCCTGGTGGTCGGGGACTTCCTGGTTCTTCTGGGCGTGACGGACTTCCAGGTGAGTGTCTGTGGACTCTTTGATGTGATCTGACGAAGGTCACAGGACAGTATACAGTAATAAGCAGAGGTGTCAGGATTCTCCAAATTCATGACTTGCTTTGACTTTCAATTCTAAGGTCACAATTCCATTTTTGATTTAGAAACGTTTTTCTTAGCGCTGACGGCAGTGTCCACTGTCACGTCTTAACTCATAAAGATCAACAGATCATTGGTTCAATGCCACATGGTATCAAGTGTGATATAACCGCCCAATTTTTTCTTGATGTCCATATGGTCAAATATAGATAACATATTTAAAATGTCTTCACTAGCAGGGACCACGTCACAACAATACGTCGTTTAAAAGCTTAACTGTAATCCAGGAGGTGTTAGCTGTTGAGGACTAATGAATGCTCTCTCAGGTCAGGCTGGTGAGCCTGGGGATTCTGGTCCAGAGGGTCCTCCTGGCTTCAGCGGCCCACCCGGCAGGAAGGGAGACAACGGACCTGCTGGTCAGCCTGGTGAGTGACACAGGAACCAGACGTACCAACCATCACAGCTCAGTGCTGTAAATAATTAACAGAAGCAACGAGGGAATGTTGATTTTGATGCCACCTAATCATTTATTAAACAAGAAACACAGCGGGACTGAGTGGTTTAATGAGTTTATTTAATTTCTGATACACGCCCTTCCCCTGATCTTAGGTCAGCGTGGCTACCCTGGTCCCCCTGGTTCAGACGGTCCACAGGGTCTTCCCGGTCCTCCAGGCTCAGTCTCTGCAGCACACGGCTTCCTCATCACTCGACACAGCCAAGGTCAGGAAGTGCCCTACTGTCCCGAAGGAACCAACCTCATCTACGACGGTTACTCCCTGCTGTACGTGCAGGGCAACGAGAGGGCGCACGGACAGGACCTTGGTACGAAGGAGTTTAACTTTACCAAGCCCCTCCCGATCTTATTTTATCATCGTGTGTTTGACCTTCCTCTTCCTCTGTTCCAGGCACGGCCGGCAGCTGTCTGCGCAGGTTCAGCACCATGCCCTTCATGTTCTGCAACATCAACAACGTCTGCAACTTTGCCTCCCGCAACGACTACTCCTACTGGCTGTCCACGCCTGAGCCCATGCCCATGTCCATGGCCCCCATCACTGGAGAGGGCATCAAGCCGTACATCAGCAGGTAGGGGTGGAGACAGAGGGAGGAAGAGAAAGAGGAAGACGGAAGAGACGATTAGAAGTGCAAGATGTTTAATTTTGTATTTCTGTGTGTAGGTGTGCAGTGTGTGAGGCTCCAGCCATGGTGATCGCAGTCCACAGTCAGACCATCCAGATTCCCACTTGCCCTTCGAATTGGGAAGCTCTGTGGATCGGATACTCCTTCATGATGGTAGGACATTACACATATACATGCCCACATGTCCGCACTCAGCACTCTTGTTTACAAAATGCCCCTAAACATGTCACTAACCATCACATCGTTATGCTTAACCCAACTCTTACCCTCATACGTGCAGTCCAGTACATAACCAGTCTTCCCTTCTCCTCCTCAGCACACCAGTGCAGGTGCAGAGGGCTCCGGTCAGGCCCTGGCCTCCCCCGGCTCCTGCCTGGAGGAGTTCCGCAGCGCGCCCTTCATAGAGTGCCACGGCAGAGGGACGTGCAACTACTACGGCAACTCGTACAGCTTCTGGCTGGCCACTGTGGAACCATCTGAGATGTTCAGGTGCGGAGTAATTATCAGAGAAGCTGTTGCATGAGTGAAATTTCAAGCAAGATCAGTCTTTAGCAGGAAGCCCGAACTGCTTACTCACAGTGTAGTGGAGTGAGTCATGCATTAAAAAAGGTGACGTAGACATAGGAGATTTAGAGATATAAGACAGAGAGGGGTCACATAAAATTCTTATTTTGTAGCAACCATAATTTCATCATAAAAGGAACAGACCTCACTGAGACACAAACAACACGCAATAATATAAAGTAAATACAGCCTCCTGTAACGCTGCCTCTGTGGCCCGACCGATACTGATTTTTTTTTTTTAGGCATCAATAATGGAGAGTTTAGTGAATCTGATAATGGTATCATTATTGCCAGACTGGACTGACAAAGGTAGCCCAATCAGAGCCTAGAAAACACCCAGTCCTCTGAATGAAATAAAGTTTTTTTGTGCTTAAGTGTTTTGTAACTGCACTTATCAGCTGTGTGCATTTGTCAATACGATATACTGTACATCTGGCAATATATTGATCTGGATAATGCCTTTGTCTGGCTTCAGCAGGCACTGTAGGAGTTTAAATTTTGATAAAATGTTAAATTTCTATATGTTTTAAAAAAAAACAACCCACTAGTTAAAAATGACTATATATTTGAATATTTTTACATTTTTAATCAAAAATGCTATGTACTGTAATTATTTTGAAACAAAAAACAACTGGGCCCTGAAATTTGTAACAAGACATAAACAATTATAATAATATAAATAATAAAATATAAAATAAATAATATAACATGTTTAATATAAAAATCTATAATATAAAATAAATAATATAAA
>JAPZEB010000001.1:29939334-29950117 GCA_029783705.1 Chaetodon striatus
TGTATGTATATATGTATATATATATATATATACAGGACGGGAAAATACTGGCGTAATTACAGCGAAACACCACGTTTGGCTGGCACTACATAAGGTAACATAATGTCATGATGTGATGATGGTGAAGACAGGAGCCTTGGCATTCTGCCATTACAAAAAAAGATTGAATGCTGTAGCTGTTAAAGTTCTTATTTTAGATCTGTTTAAACATAACGCAAAAAATGATCTTCCGTGCCCGTCCATGGGAGGTCTGTTTTTAAAGGGTTAATAAGCTGTCATATGTTGAGGGTCGCATATCTATCAGCTTGTTTTTATTTTTGTATTTTTTGCCTCCCAGTGGCCAAAAATCAATTACTGCTGCTTTAATGCATCATTTTTTGAGAGATGGAGTCAGGAACAGCAGTAGATACTTTTTAAGGTGTTTTAATTGCATTCTGTCAAGTGAAGATAGCTGAACTACTTTTGCTGCTGAATGACATTTTTTCAGTTCCCATCTGGAGATTAAGTTTGAATCTCTCTATACTGTTTTATTGGCTGTTGTAAAAGTTATCATTAAGTCCTTTCAAATGGCCCCAAGAAGTTTGATAAACTCTCTTTCCTCGGCCCAGTTTAAATCAGAAAGCATTAAAACCCTGCGATCAGCTAGGCTCGCTACAGTTCACATCAGGTGTGAGTCATCAAGGTCTTTATTGCTTATCTTAACAATTTCACATCTTTTGTGTTTTATGCATGAGGCAGTTACATTCCTTTTTTTCCCCATTCAAATGTGATTTTAATGGAGCAGCGAGGCGCCGAGCTTCTCCCCTGGTTTTGTATTTGCAAGTTTCACTCTGTGGCCTAAATTTTAATTGCCCGTCTCGCTGCTGTGTGAAAGTTGCACAACGCAGAAGTGACAATCAATCTCGCTTACGAGGCGTTGTCATCAGCGAGGCGCGATGAGGATGATCTCTGCCTCTCCGGCTGAGAGAGGTGAATCCGCTCTGCCTGACGAGTAATTACGGCTAATTTCCTAATTACCTCAGTACCGAGCGTCTCTGTAGCGTTCATTAAAAGCCATAATTGCATTGGGTTGACATGCTCTTTTATCCACTTTGGGTTCTTTTCTGGCGGTTTAGTTGTGAGCTAGTGTGCCGCCCCTGCCTGTCTGAGTCGATAAAGGTTGATTGAAGCCTCGGTGTGGGGAGTGTGTTGAACACGGCTTCTGACGGCATCGTGATTATCGAGTCTGCGTGTGTGTATCTTTATGTGTGTACTGTCTGTAGATCCACTATGAAAACAAAAGATCTTTTAGCTGATTTTACTAGCAGAATTTTTTTAAATAAAATTTGGGAGACTTTTACAGAAGCTGTGAACAGATGGTGCTGTCTTTTGCTCCTCCAAGTGATACAAATCAATAAAAAAACTCTAAAAAGAAACCTCCTTCCCAGCTTTTACATCATCTTACAGCCACTCTCCCTCTCCTGCACCTTCCCTCCTTTTCATCTTTCTCCATGTCTTCTGTTTTCCTGCCTTTTCCTCTGTCTTTCCTCCTGTCCTCCTCTCCTCTGTACCTCTGTTTACCTCTTTCCCTCTCTTGCATTGATTCGGCTCTTCTTTGTCTCAGAGAGCTGGCCTCCAAGTTGTCAGCTGCGTCAGGATTAAAAGCTATTAGTTCTGCATCATTGCCACTACAAGTGCGCTCCTGAGATTGATAGAGTGCCTCTCTTCCTCCAGCGGGGGGAGAAATGGGAGGAAAACAAGCCTGGGGGGTGGTTTTTACCTCACATATCTGACAACGGTCACCTACAGGCACTCTGGCCCTGGACTTTCCCTCAGTTTGTTTTAAATGGGTAAATTGGTTTTCAGTCAGTTGTGTTTATAGCTCTGTAAATCCATACCAGCAGACGGCATATTTTATAAAAGAGAGACTACATTTCCACGCAGGTGTGTAGTGAATTGAAAACCTAATATGAAGGAAAAGAAGTCTCTCATTTCTGGACCTAAAAAATCTTTAATAAAGCTTCACAATGACTACTTTATCTGTCTTTGGTTTGTACAAACTTTTATCAACGTAACAATGGATTCTCTGAGAGCAGAGATTTGTATTATTTAGATGAACTCACATTCATATTCAGTTGGACCAGAACCACTGTAGTTTATTTCCCTGAACCGATTCCTCCTCTGAGCTGAGTGTTTTCACACTGCTGCAACACTGTCACCAAAATAGCCACCTTCGCTAATTTTATGTACCAAGCTGGGGGTTTTTTATTGTCAGCAAAATTGGCTCGATGTTGTCGCCGACTGCCTCATAATTTATTTCTTTTGTCCTGTGACAAGTCTCCCAGATGAGGTGAGAGGGAGCACATGGGAGCTGGTGTTGACTCAGCCTAAACGAGAAATCGAGTTGGTTTGGAGGGAAAGGAGGGTTGAAGAGGGCAGTTCTCACATGAGTCATATTGATACCCACCGCATCTGTAACAGGGTAGCCCTCTCCAGACCACACACACACACACAACGATGGCATGGCAAGCAAAACAGTCTGAATTCTAGGGCTATAATTCCTAATAATAAAATTTTAGAAATTCTACCTACTCTTCAACCAATCAGTTGGTTGATGGAAAAAAATCTGTATGTTATCTCTCTATTAACTAAATCGGCCACAGTGCACTGGATATACTCTGCCTGGTAGCGATGTATGTCCGCCAAAGTGTTTTGTTTCCTATCACAGGGCTTGACATTAACACTTACACAGGACAATCATACTCTGTGTTCAGGCAAGTGGAATGTCACATGCCGTTGTCTGATCTGGCAGTTGGAAAGTCAGTGTGATTTCTAATGTAACGTTACCCTAAAAAAAATGGTATGCTGTTTCGCTCAAGCTGAGCTTTTCTAGCTAAGCTGCACATGTCTGTCTCAGCACCAAGCACTGAACAGGAGTGATGAACAGAATCTGACATACTGGACACTACAGAGGTTCATTCTGGGGTTACAATGTCATATACAACATAATGTTACATAATGTTAAGCAGAATTCACCAAGCGTTTGATTGTTCATCCACTAACAGGGAACGTGAGCTGGGTTTTAGACCGTTGAGAAACAGGTTAGTTTAGGTTAGTAAATGATCCCTCTGCAGGTTCACCTACGGAAACCTTGTTACAACTTTTACATCCTCTACGTTGTCAAGCCGGTCCGAGGACCTTGCTAAACCATCCAATCAGTAGGAGTGACGGGCTGTGTGTACAAAGAGCAGGGACTTAATAAACACAAGCTTATGACCCACACTTACTGGGAATTTCTCATTCATGGAAAATAATTGCACTAAATAAATATCTGTGGAACACTGCATGCAAGCAACTTTATTTCTCTTTTACCTAGGAGCTAACCATTGTGCCGTTCCAATGAGGGTCCTGTTGCGATCATGAGCTTTGTACTCCAGCCTTGAACTTCAGTGTCTTTCTGGAGACATTGTAAAATAAATCCATATCGATAAATCTGACACTGGCTGTCTCCTCAGTTTTTACAGTTGAAAAATGGACTTTGTCACTGCGTCTTTTTACTTAGCCGTCCAGTCACATTGGAGGAGGGGTGGTACAAATACCACAAAAATCAACTGTCACATAAACCACGTTTCTACAAAACACTTTCAGTACCGTACCAGTACATAACCAGACGGACATGTACATAAACCCGCTCCCACCGCAGACAGTACTTTTAAATGTAGGCAGAGTTATTATCAGATAAGTATAGCTGCTTCACTGCTCAGTCCAGCTCTTGTTGTATTTCCACTGCACCTTGTTGATCATCCACAGAGCGGGGTTGCACACCGACATTTTCAGAACAGAAAAGAACAGGCAGGAATGTTTAGTCTCTCTTGCAGTCAATAGGACATTTAAAAATAGCAGGTTTGTGCATTGAGTCCTTGTTACAATTCTGTCTTGACCAATCAACAGTTAGTATTGGATCAGTGTGTTAGGTACCTCAACAGAGGGTAACGAAAAAACGGTGCAGAATAGAACAGTTTATAATAACCATCCGCAATTTTTGACAGTGGAAATCCAACAAACTGAACTGAACTGATTCAGGCTGCTTTGTGGAAATGAGTCTTTACATATACAAGTGCTGAACATCAACAATGCCTTGGTGGACACATGGCTTTTTGAAAGTAACACCAGCAATTGTCCAGCCAATAAGACCAGCTGACCAGAGGGTGTCAGCCTTACTGGATTCTTATGTCTCCATAATGGTGTGTTAGTACTGTAAAGATAGCTGTAAATATTTAAACAGTAAATTTTATTCCCACTTTAATTTTACTGTCGTTTTCCTTACCACAGCAGCTCATTTACCTTACTTTGCTCATTAAAACCCCGAGACTTGTTCTGCCTCCTGCCTCTCTCTCGGCACTGCATGTCAGAGTTGCAGTGTAGTCAAACAAATCCAGGGGTTTATTGTACTGTCACATTCTAACATGCCCCTCATATTTCATTGCAGGCAATTGTCGGCTACTTTGACATTTTCTTTGACAAAGGCTGCAGCAACAAGGTAAGCAGAAGTGGTAACAGCCAAGCCATTTAACGGAAACTCAATTATGTTCACGCTTTAGCGTGTTCCCCCTCCCCGAGGCGTTCGCTGGCAATCGACGGGCGTCCTAGCCGACTGCTGATATAAGCACTAACCCTGCAGAGCCGGCCAGTTGGAACAGCCGATGCCAAGCTCTGTGAGCAACACAGATATGCCTTTTGATTGCACTTCCTATATTACCTGAGACTCACACTGCATGCTATGGATGATCCAGAAAATGTGCATCTCACTGGGAGCTAAGGCTGGAACAATGTAACACAGGAATATCTGTTTGCTTCATAAATACAGTTGGGTTTCATTTGCAATGCAGACTAAGCTATAAATAATGTAGACACATACGTGTATGAGTGGATAGACTGTAACAGAAACCATGAAATAGAAGATTAATTCTAAGCTTTTGTGCAGCTTTGTTTAATCTAAACAAGACTCCTTCAGGAGCTCCAGTAAGTTGTGCTTTTTGAGAATGTGACACATAACTGGAATCCTTCCAGGTTTATTACTCTCTACTTTGAATCTCATTGCTCTTTCTGTTACTGTTGCATATGGACACACATTAAACATAAATGTGAATAGCATCATTTCCCATAGGCTCAAATTAAGTTTTCAATTCTGTTCTTAATACATTTTTTACAGAAACATACCCCAGTTTGTTTATTTTTTATAGTTAATTGGTCTAAAAATATTTATGAGCAGATTTCACGTCATGTTTATCATGTTTTAAGCACCAAAAGCTGCTTTGTTCTTGCAAAATGCCACAATGTGACAAGGTGCTCCTAGCTCTCCGGAGCACTGCTTTCTGATAGTTCTGCTCTTTTTCACATATTATCACACCAGGTGATGTTCTCCACGGGACCTCAGGTCACAAAGACGCACTGGAAACAGACTATCTTTCTACTGGAGAGGCCTCTGGCTGTCCAAGCAGGTCAGTAACACACGCACCACACAGTTAGGAAACACTGCAACACTGAAGTTTTGTGTTTAAATGTACAATAAGACTTAAATAAATTATTGTCAACTGTTATGGAAAAATTCCAAGGACAAAAATAGTTTATGTGTGCCTCAGCTTTATTTTGTGTTTCATTTAGGTTTGTGTCGCACATGCTTACTTCCCTTCACGATTTTATTTTCCTCGTGAACCTCAGTGGTGCGTCATGGCAAGGTGCGGCAGGTAATCTGTCTGTGGTGGAGATGTAGTCAGGCTGGTTGACACCCGTTATCTGTCACCCACAGAGACAGCAAGGGATCAAAACAAATCACATTCAGCCATCAGAGACAGCATGTAAAACTTCATCTGATAGCAGGTTGCAGGCCTCTGAATCATGACATGCTACTAAAGGAGCACTCTGTAACTGACCAGTGAAATATTTATAGAAACACTGTATCAGCAGATGAAAGTATTTTTAACTGGTGCAGCTTGCTGTCAGCCATCGCTGTATGGATGTATGGAATAACTTAATGCAGGTTCAAACATGACAGAGTATCTTGTATTTTTTGTGGTGAAGTTCACCTTACTGTTGTTGGTCTGTAGTAAATATTTCATTAACTGGCAATGAATATGGTAAGTTTGACCCAACAAATCCACTTTGACTTAGACTTAAAAAAGACTTTAATGTCCCCAAAGGGGCAATTTGTGGTACGGTACATTATACAATAAACAAAAAAAAAACACAATTAAAAACACACAATCAGTCACTATATTAATAAGACACATATTGTATGGATTTCCACTGAACGTGGATAAGGTGTTTGCAGGGAGACTTTGTCTACCTTCGCTGTCAGCCTGGTAAGGAACAGGTGGTTACAGGTCAGACTGCTGCATCCCCATGATCTTCCCACAGGTCTTCACAATTTTTCCAAGTTTATTTCTGTCACTGATTTTGGAATTTCCATACCAACACACAATACTGTCTTCTATAAAAATACACATACACAAATGCCTTTTTTATCAATAGCATTGGCACATTGATCCCAGATAAGCTTGTGGTCTTTAATGGGCCCCAGCTACTTATACTCCATCATCACCTCAATCTCCTCTCCTCTAATTTTAGCTTGAGTGGGTGGTGGGGGGTTGTGTTGAATCAAAGATCGGCTCTTAAGGTTTGGATGCATTCAGATTGAGATGTGATGCGTTTCAATAGACAATAAACTCACTCAGGACTGATTCATGTTCATGTAAAGTCAATGTAAAGACACAAATTCCCGCCAGGCAGTGTGATGGACACGATGGACACAACACGAATGACAAAATACGCAGCACAAATTAAGCAGATTGTGCGATTATACACCATATGCATATTTGCGAGAGTTGAAAAAGCTCATGGGACATATGACACCAAGGAAGTACCAGCAGAAGTTAATTCACTGAATCAGCGATTTCATGTGTGTATGACACAAGTTTTTCAAACGTATGAAATGAGTCAACACAAAATATTCTAGCGTTCAAACTCGCACGAGTAACGCAACGCAAATTTTTTTGTCACGTTTGGCAGTCTCCCATACAAATGGAAATGATAGCTATGTATCAATTAAAAAAAATTGTTTTCCAGTTTCCAGTTTAGAAGACTGTCTCATACCTAACCATTGTACTAGAAGCCTTTTCTGTTTCATTGTGAGATATTTATAGTAGAAAATGCAAAAACTAGGTAAAGTCCTATCAGCATCTTATCCATCTTCTCATCTCAGAAAGTCATCCTTTTAAAAAGCCTTGAGAATTCAGGAAGTTTTCTTCCTCTGTTCAACCGTGATGTTGCTGCTCATATTCACCACCCAGTTCTTCTGCTTATCCCAGAGAAAATGGAAAAATATATGCACTACTACTTCATGTCTTTAAGAGCATTTATCCCAGGAGGACCTTCCTGAGCCTGAATGATTAGATTAGTAAATATTGAAGCTTTGATCAACTAAATACAGGACAGATCTCTTTGTTATTAGCGCTGGTGTTGCGAATCATAGCATAAATATATACTGATTATTCGTCTGTGTTCCCTACATATTCAGTCATTATAGATGTCACTGCTGTATGCTCAAGCCCTCTGTGCGCGTTATCATAATGGGAATCACAGATGTGTCTGCTGATGTGGGGATGGATGAGCCTCGGGGCCGGCTGTCCACTTGCTGACCAGATATAAGATGGAGTCTACTGTAATAAATGACCTGCAGAGGGACGGAGAGGCTTGATGTCCGGCAGCCCTTAGCCACGCTTGCATCCTCGCCAGAGCCAACCAGGACGATAAGAACGTCAAAACCTCTGACGGTGCTCGAACGCTATCGCAGGCTTCGCGCTCCGCTGGGTCAGATAAACACAGCTGAGTCTGAGAGCTGAGGACGACAGTATGCTAACACAGTGCAGAAATGGGAAACTGCAGAGCGAAACAGGCGGATTTTATTTGATTATCTGGTGCAGGATGTCAGGCTCTGCTCCCTGTTTCACTTGTGCAGAGCGGAGATACATAATGAATGCAGATGCCTCCATACAGGGCTCGAGGGGGCACTCAACAGTTTGATGAAAATGATGTTGATCATATGCTATAGCCGTCACAGCCACCAGTCTCAGCACAGCTGAACACAGTTGAACACCTATGGGTGATATTGGACCAACCTGTTGGACAGCCCTCTCTCCTAACAACACCATGGCACTGAATGAGGGAATATTTTCTCTTTTCATCCTTTCAGTAGAGTTTCAGAGACATGGAGAATATATGACAAGGAGCAGTAAAGGTGTTGTAGCAACTTGAGGCAGATCTGTACATTACTAAGGCATTTAGTTTTGTTTTTTTTCCCTTAATTTGTCACCAATATGTCCATAGATACATACATGCCAAGGTGCCCTTTTTGCCCCATTTATCTCTTCTTAAGTAAATTTTTTACCTGTTAATGGGGGTATTTTGCATAAATATGAAGCAGTACCTTCATACTTAAACTAAATTAATAGCATTAAGATCAGACTTAACTTAACCATCAACAGGCTGAAGTTGATGGACTTGCATTTCTGTAGAACCCTTCTAGTTTTCCAATTACTCACAGCCAGCAGTTCGCGGGCAGTGAGTGTCTGTTGCCCTGGTTTTTGCTGTGTGAATTCAGCATGTTGAATCAGTATCAGAGACTGTGGAGCCCGTCGGTGAGTAAACTATAGTCAAGAGGGAATAAGATAGAAACATACCTGATATATTAGGTGAGATTTTGTTTTTAGCCATTTAGCTCTTTAGCAAAAACTGTTCGTAATTGTTTGTGTTACTGTTTGCTGGCGCAGGGTGAACATAATTTGTTCTTTCAACATCGGGTTGTGTTGTTAATGTGCTAACTTGCTAACTAGCATCTTGAATCCATCCTGTGTTCTCCGGTTTTCCTTTTTGAATGATGAATACAGACTACTGCCACCTGCAGTGTGTTCAAGTGCAACTTTTGGGTCAAGACACAGACGATGTAAGGGCGACGCAACAGTTGGCCTTTGTTGCAGCTAATTTGTTGATGTCATTTTGGTGTGTCTGGGCCTTTACACTGTCTCTTTTTCTGTTTTTAACCATGTGTCTGATGATCAGGAGGGCACTGTGGCTCTTGAGTGTACTTGGACGCATAGGGACATGTCTCTGAATTTGCCAGGATAAACACATACATGTTAAACACACACGTGTTCACAGCCTGAGCTTAAGACCAGCCAGTTACAAACTAGCTGAGTGTAGCTCAAACTGATGATGGGTCTCTATAGATCCACCCGTCTGTGAACCAGCCAAGTATGAGGTGGAAAAGTTTAAAGGAAGACAAAAATTAAGGCGGAAGTGTGTGAGTGAGGGAGTGAGCGGCAGGTTATTGATGTGTTCGCTCCACCCCGGCACCCTGACGGTCCCCAGCCTCCTCCAGGGGCCGTAAACCAGAAATTGAGTTTTTAACAGCATTCACCGGCTGCCTGCTAGGCTCCTATGGTGTACTTTACAACACACACACACACACACACACACACACACACACTGCTCCTTTACACACTCAAATTCACAAGAGTACTTGCATACTTCTATACTAAACTCCCCTCTGGCTGTAAGAGAAAAGTTCCTAAAGTCACCTTGAAGATGACAAACTCTCTCTTACACACACACACACACAGTGGCCTCTTCTCCTGGGTGTTGACTGAGAAGCACCTTCAGCTCTGATCGGCTGTAGTGAGGGCTGGGCATAAACATCCAGTGGTTTGTATTAATACCGACTCTGTCTGAGGTGATTTATCATGGCGAAGACCGAATCCTATTTGATGTGTTTGTACGAGTGCAGCAGTAATTAACTCGGAGGCTGCGCTTCTGTGGGAGGTGCCGGCAGAAGAGAGAGAAGGCACGCAGCAGGCTGGAACAAAACATCCCTGCAAATCCTCCCGGCTGGCAGCGTAATAAATTAAACAGCGAATCATTTGTCATGCACTGGTGTGTTTGTGTAGCTCGAGTATTGAAGAGGAGGGTCCTTTTTCACAGCTTTACCTACTTAATGTAACCAGAGAAAGGAGGTCACACTTTTTTTTTGCAAGAAAGTCCCATGATCCTGGAGGTGAGGCGGTGGCCTGGTTACCTGCGCCGTGGGCGTTTGTTCTTGTCAGGACTTTCATTGGACAGTCAGGTGGTTTTTGTTCCCACCCACTTTTATGAGTCACCTCCTCCGTCCCGAGTCGTGCTGTAGCTCCTCTAAAACCACTCTTTCCCCCGCCCTCACCTGTCCTGTCTCAGTACACTGGCTCGCCCTGTCGCCTCGTTTGAACTCCGATGGTCCTTGAGCTGTCGTACAAAGGCTGCAAAGCCAAGCTTCAGGTTCTTCAGGGCTGTAATTCAACACACAGGCTGGTTTTGTGTCTGTACATCGGTGCTTGGGATTATCTGCACATCAGCCCTGCTTCGTAGCTCTGCACTGAACAGGAAAGGCCTGAGAAGTAAAAACAGATTAAATGAAGGTAGACTGGAGCAAGAAGGATGATGTCAAAGATATGTGGCTGAAATGTGACCATGAACATCACTGCAGTGTCAGAGGAAAGAAATGGTATGGCTGAAATGGAAGTCAGTGTATCCCTGTGTCCCATCCGAATGCTTTAGGTATTACAATGACAGATAGGACTTATGAGCCATAGTAAATTTACTTCACATGAAATGAGTTCCCCTTTCATAGAGACATAAAGTCCCGGTATGTGAAAATCTGTAAAAACCTTTTTTTAAATTAGTCTTAAAGGAACAGTGTGTAAGACTTAGGGGGATT
>JAPZEB010000001.1:30006384-30024661 GCA_029783705.1 Chaetodon striatus
TAAGAGATGGGACACACAATGATACAACGGGACCCACAGGCATTTAAAACACAAAAAAAAAGTAAAGTCTGCCCCCCCCCCCCCAACCCTTTTGTCCGCTACCACCACCCATACTCTCTCATTCTGTGGGAAACACTGTGGGATACTCATTGACTTTTTCTTGGCTGCTTACCATTGTCTGCCTGGTGCCAGGCCGCTAGCACTGTTTGAATGTTTAGGAGGAAGGAGTGCTTGGACAGAAATGGTGACACAGACGTGCCATGGGAATTACATGACAAAGGTATATGTTAAAGATGACAATATTTATTGGTGTTTTCACTTTGCATTGGTGTTATGGCTCATTGATCATTAAACCCATATACTGTTCCATATTATCGTTACACCCGTGTTATCTGCATATGAATGCATCAGATGATAACTGATGGGTTCAAAGACTGCATTTCAGGCTATGCATTCTTTTAGATCATTTCCCTGCACCCAAACAAAGCCTGCTCATATGTGATGGGTCAATACTACTCAGACTACAAACACTCTATAAACAGAAACCAGAAAGCTCCTGTGCCTACGGATTCTGTACTCATACGCAGATAACTGTTTATAGAGATTACTAACAAATCTGTTATCTCTCCTTTCTCCCTTTATTATTTCCAAAGAGTTGTGTACAAAGCTTTAAAGTAGCAGCTTCTCATTTTTAGCTGCCGCTGATTGTCACTTCCACTGGTTAAAATCATAAACATCACTGGCAGCCTGTTATATTAGCGGTCAACAATTATAATTAATTCTGAGAGACAAGCCAAAATTAAAACTCTCAGTTGTGTTGATAAGTTCTCCGCACAGCCGGTGATGGTACTGGTGGAAAACTGTTTGTGAGAGAACCTCTAGTCAATAACACAACTGTACAATCACTAGTAAAGAGTGTTTTTGTCACATTAACTTCAGGAGCCAGAACCCTTCAAGTAAACCTTCATATATATCAGGTTAATAATTTGATCTTGCATACATACTTGTTTTAAACCAGGACCACCAAATTTTGTATCAAGTAGCTTGTGGGAAAAAAAGGTGTGTCAGACTTATTTCAATGCACCAGAAACATATTTTCTCAGCATTTAAGTTAAATATAAGTACTAGGTCAGAGTCGCTAGTGGCAGACTCCCAATATTCCTTTATCAGGATCAGGGCCAAAAACCTTGATTTAGACATCCCTAATGAATGATAATGAGCTCCAAAATTGGAGGTACCTTGTAGTTCCAAAGCTGAAATGTTTCTGATTAATGGAAGAGCAGCATTTGCACACTAACATCTGCTGGAAAGCTTTGCACATGAGAGCTGAGTGTATTTTTCTATATTTTAGTGAATCTACTGCAGTTTGGAGCATACAGTGGAGAAGAGGATTATGTTGCAGGAGTGGTTTGAGAAATTTCTATGGATGTATTTATCCTCTGCTGTGAAAATTGGTCACCACTGGAATCCACTGCCACGAATTCAAGCGGACCACAGCACCTGTGCTCTGTGAAGGAGCAAACTGCAAACTGTTTAAAGACCTCAAGAAATTGGGCACCTGAACTTCATGGAATAGGATGACTCCCTGGAAAACTGTTCAATTCATGCTGCACTGGTAGACATAATTAAAACTATCAAAGCAATAACACAAAAATCAAACCATGCTTCTCTCTTTAATCGAATCCCCATTGGTTAACATTTCATCCTGTTCGAACAGGATCCTGCTCGGCATTAAAGAAATAAATGTACCATTTTATATGTCGTGGAACCTCAAATACCATCTTTTACAGCTACAGGGGAGTTGTTTTTGATCATCAAAATAGATTTTAGGTGGAGCATCACTTTAAGTGCTTTAGAACTCTTCGTTATCATCTTAGTTAATCTCCAGTCCAGACCTGTCTGGATACAAGTCAACATTGCTGGCCTATTGCACTGTCTCTACCAGCCTGGTTAAGATTAGATGAAAACACATTGTGAATGTGCTTTGAATGTTGCATCACAGCTCGCTAGCAGCAGAGTGTACAAGCCGTCCCCCAAAAACATCAGCCCTGCCTTTCTCAGAATAGCATCATGGGTCGTGGTATCAATAAGTTAACATGCATTCTGCGGTCTCTGATATCTCAGAGTGAATGAGGAGCTGCTGATATAATGGAGCTAAAAGGAGGAGAGAGAAGAAAAGAGACACAACAGTGATAATGCTATTTCAGGATTTTACATGAAACAGCATCTCCAGCAAACTGCAGTGTCTGATTGTTCATCTAGCCTTTTTTTTCTCTGTGTGGTTAGTGTTCTCCTGCAGTTACAGGCGAATGCAATTACCGTGATAATTTAAGGACAAAAGTCGCTTTACTAGCTCTTGTTTTATGGAGATGGTATCAACACAAAATTCTAAAATTCTAAATTAGTGCCAATAGGCTGGCAGCGTTACCTGATTTTAGAGATTTGTTGGTATGCCAGCCCAAAGTACTACATTTATCTTTGTCTTTTAAATATATTTTTAGGGCTTTTTTGCCTTTAATTGATGGGACGGTTGTTGGCTTTGTGGGGTGGAGGTGGATTGGCATCAGAGTGTGGATACCCGGCCCAAGCCTGACGGGACCCGTCGGAACCCAACACGTAGGGCCAGGTTCGGATAACAAATCAGAAATTTTGCTCAGGTTCGGCCCACTTGACATCCTGCTGTGTTGTGCTGTGGCCTATTCAAGTGCTGGAATTTGTTGTTTACGTGAAAACACCTGAACGCAACACAGGCTCCGCTCCAACTGAGTGTGCGTGCTGTGCTGCGCTGATGTGCGTGCTGCGTGTTTGACTGTGTGTAACAGCAGCCTTTTGATGGTCATTTGAACTCTGTCCATGTGTGATTGCAGTAAACAGACAAGCTGTAACCATGGTAACAATATCTAGGTCAGGTAACAAATCATATCTGGGGTCGGGTCGGGTTCAGACTTGAAAATCAGAAAGGCTGTCGGGTTTGGGCTGAGCTCGGACTCGGGTCGGGTTCGGTCAGGAAAATGTGGCCCTAACCGCGTTTTAGTTGGCATGCAGCATTACCAGGCGAGCTAATGGACACCCCAGTTCTCTTTTTCTTCTTGTCATTATTATTCCCATGATATCTGCCTTCCAGATCATGAAAATAAAAGTTTGCACATTGGTCCAGTCCTATGCCAAAGTTCCTCAACTAAAATTGTGTGCTAATAGTCCTGATGGCACTACAGCAACTATTGACAGTTTAAAACATTGAAGACTAGGAACAAATCACACATATGTCCTATAACTGACACTTTCACCATAATGCAGCCCCAGTTGAGCAGAAATGTTCACACGCTTCAAGCTGCAGGAATTATTAAGTTCATCCCTTTGTTTTCTGAAAAACTGTAAAACTAATTAAACCTACTGGCTTCCAAATGTTTGTTCCAACTGACACCAAACTTCAAACTGTCCTGCCAAAATCAAGCCCCCAGTGCATGAGAATGTTTTGGCACAATCAGTACTGTAACAGCTACTGCTATTTATGTAAATATAAGTCTTTATTTAAAGTATTTTCAAATGTTTAGACAAAACATAAACACCACAGAGAACACTTTGTGGGGGCACACCACTTCACGTGTTAAATGACCTTTTATTGTCCAGGCAGTCACAGTGAAGCTGAATCCATGTCTTCTGAAATAAAGACAGTTCATTTCCCCCATTTTCTGAGGAATATTACCCCTCTAGACCTCAGGGAAAAAAGTAATCTTTTCCGTTATAAAGACTGTCTTGATTATGTCCATCCATTGTTTAAGGCTTGGAGGTTCTGGCTCGGAGATTTGTACCTGTTCCTTGCAATTGCTTTCTTGCTGGCAATAAAAGTAGAATCTTTTTTATTTTTCACGTCTTCACTTATTGCAACAGCTACTGCTTTTGACAACATTTTCAATTCTATCCTTGTGTTAACTATTGGGCACTGAAAATAACTTATGGGGCAGTCAATCTTTGCAAAAATAAATTACAGACATCTCTATTTTTTCTAGATGAAGTACCAAAACTCAAGAATTTTGTCTGGTTAGCTGAAATTTTGACACTAGCTTGAAATCTGCCATCATATGCACCCCTGATGACTGCCAAAGTCATAGTGTGAAACCAATCTGTGGTTTCTCATTTGGCAGGAAGCGCAAGATCATGAACTGCCCTTAGTGTCTGAGGTTGTGAGTTTAAGCCCTGGGCGATGCACAGTAAACATGTTAATGCCAACTCAGGCACAGGGCTGTGTTTGGATCAGAGACACATGTTTTCTAAAATATTTTTAATTCTATTTTAATGCTGACAGACCCTCCTGTATTGCTCATTTGTCTTTCTCCATCGTCATCCTCCTAACAATGCCTGGCCTTGTCTCACTGTTGTGCAGTAGCTTTAATATTGGCTCTCAAACATCGATATTGGCCTCAGAAATCCAGTATCAGCCAGGCTCAAATGACATTCACTGGGCACATTCATGCTCCTCAGGTGATGAACCCTTTCCATTTTGAACACACCTCAAGCTCCTATCAACCATCAGGACAAAATTTCAACTCTGATAATCATGATACTTTATAATGCAGGGTTTTCAAACTGTCACTACCATCCTCCCCTCAGACAAATCAAGACCACTGCGACTCTCATTCTGTTTCAGGCAGTACTTTTCCATGTTCTTTATAACAGCCTCCCATCCATTTTAAACAGCACCAGTCACAAAAGGCATACATATGCACACACACACCCCGTTGAGCTAAGAGTGACATTATGACTACCATGGACACTAAAGTGCATAACCGAATGCTGCATTAGTCTGACAACCAGCAAATGTTAGCCAATGTCTAACAAATCCATACCTGTCAGGCTCACTGTAATGGAAACAAGAAGCAGTGTGAGCTGTGAACACCTACCCCCTGTTCGAAACTGTTTTATAGCACCCAGCAGTGCTGAAACTTTTTCAGCCCCCAGAGGCGTATGAAGTTTCATTTGCACTTGAAACATGAAAATCTGCCAGATTGGTCGGGCAAGGTGTTCACATGGCAACAGCGATATGCTCAGCATTTGCTCCGGCATGTTACAGGCTTAAATTCAAAGGTTGTCGGTGACACCTTTTGCCTTGAAGCTTCCACAGCTGCATCTTGTGGTATGGTAAATTTCCAGCAACTTGCAGCCATGATGCTGTCAGTGTTGTCTTGGCAACCAGCTTGTTGGTGTTGACAGTTAATCTGTGAGGTACCTAGGCTACATCGTGGGAGATGAGCCCACTGCTGTTAAATCCCAACATACTTTCCCTCAGTACAACTGATCTCCAGTGAAGGTACAGTTTTTTTCTTTATTTTTAAATGGGTAAGATATATTATCAAGAACATTTATATTTGTGCGTTTGAAAAACACATCAGAGTGTACAAGTTTTTTTAACAAAGACTTGTAAGCTGTTGCTTAAATATTAATAAGATAATACAATCAAAGCATTTCAGGAACAATATTCCCTGTTTCCAAACTGTCCTGCAGTGCCTCCGACTAATGATTCTTTGCTTATCAGGGTTATCTTAGAAGTATAACAGTAGGGGGAAAAAACTGCTTGCTGTTGACTGCTCTCATATGTTATCTCAAAGACAGTGGTTACTTTCATGTTAGGATATTATTTATTAAGAGGAAAGGGCTGCCAGGAAACCTGAGAAGAAAGTAGAATGTCATAGTCTTACAGCTTGCTCAGTGCTTCCTCATGCATCGTCTGTGTGGTTTATGTGCGTATATATATATATATATATATATATATATAGCTTTTAATTATCAGTTTTATATCAATCATCAATTTATTTTGCTTCAGATAATCATTTATTTTGAACACGACACAATGTACATTCCAAAAGCTGATTCATGTTTCTTTATGGTGGGATTTATGGGTAAAGTTATAACTTAAAGGATCTGTGTGTAGGATTTAATGGCATCTAGGGGTGAGGCTAGAGGAAATGAAACTTCTCTTGTGTGCTTATTGTGTAGAGGACCTAAGGTGGCCAACACGAAAACACTAAAATGGCCCTTACTAGACCCAAGGTTTGTTTTTTTTCTCTTCCAGGCTACTGTAGAACAACATGGCAGGAGAGGAGCAGCTAGACGCTAGAAAGATCCATCCACTGATTTACAGACGTCTCTTTCACAGTGTAAGTCTATGGGAAAAAGTCTTTTTGGGCTCCATCTTGTGATGGACAAGGAAGGGTGTAATTCCACTTTTGGCCACTGTGTAAAATTGGCTTAAAAGCCCTGCATTTTTCCTTGGGATTTACCCGCTCCATAACACAACAATTCTTATTTTCAGGTCATTATAAATGAATGTAAACACAGTTATGAATAATAACATACAATTTCTGCCAATATAGTCCTACATACTAGATTCTAACACAGCGAGACTGATGCTTAACATGTGCAAAATGACATCTTTGTTAGCTGCTAGTATAAAATGCATCTCCTACATCATATCCAAGTAGTACCAGAATGTCATTAGCTGTAATTAGTCGTAACAGAACACATTCCAATTCCAATCTATGATAGGTTATAAAGCCACCCGAGTGAAAGTGAATGCAATTACAGTGTGACTACGATAGCATCAAAACAAAGACAATAGCTCCAGGCAGGACAAAGCAGGGCTAATTATATCAGGCTTCTGATGGAGATAGGAAGGTGCTGAAGGGTCGTTGTTGCACCTTCCACGAACAGTTTGAGGCGCTGATAAATAGACAGAGTTTAATTGCTCCATGCTGAGGTTACTGTGCCAGTTTCCAGTCATGCAGCCCAGGATTTAGAAATGAGCGTGTCGTATTGTAGATGACATTTCTCTGTGTGTGGTAATGAGCCAGACTTTAGAGGGGGGCTTTGAGTGTATGATAATGCATGATTGCAGCTACTTTCCAGACGGTCAATTCCAAACTTGCATTGTTCATAAGAACACAAAACAGCACAGTTTGCTGATGTCTAACTCGTAAAAATAGAATAGAAGAATAAAAAGGAGCCAGGAATCCAGCCTCCTTCTGTGCAGTGAACTCTGTAGGGAGCTGCAATATGTGGTGTTATTATTAAAGCTGTAACTTTTTTTAGTGTATATGTGTTTGTGTGCTGCACAACAGGATGAGTGGGATGAGTCAGACTTCCAATTTCTACAACCACGTCTTGCAGTGATTAGAACTTTCTATACACAGAGTGCAATCATAAAAATAATGTCCATTAACAGATCGTGAAGGTCTGGAAAGATACAGACTGAATCACAAGAGATGTAAGAAAAAAAATCATGTAATAATACACTTTATTTCAGTGGAACCTTTTGAACAGGAAATGCTATGAAAAGCAACTAAAAACGACTTCAAAAGAAAGAGCAGACAATAAAAACAGCTGGGGAAAAAATCAACCAAACAAAGCGAGGAAACAAGAAACAAGACTGAGATTCACAGCCACACTGGTAAAGATCATTGTTAAGGAAAAGCACAACGAAAACAGAAACTTAAAGGGACATTAAGTCTGCAGATTTTTCATCATAATTCAAAATGTTTGACAAAGATAAAATTTGACATGTTGTTCATATAAGAGGAAAGTCAAATGACCATAAATGTCTGCACCACATTGCAAGATTATCCATCCCACAGTTGTTGACACATGTCATTCCAAAATGCAAATGTCAACCTGCAGTCAGGGGGTCACCAAGGTCAGAGGGACTCATCCTCGGGCGGCCATGGATATAAAACATTAAAGGCAATCCTTTCAATAGCTGTTGAGACACATCAGTCTGGATCAAAGTGATGGACCAAACGATTAGGGCTGGGTATCGATTAAAACAGTGGTTCCCAAGTGTTCCAGCCACAGGGTCCACACGTCTCCTTAGTCATTAGTTCAAGGTCCATACAGTTTAATTTATTCAGCATCATACTTGCATTTGCCATGTCTCCGAGCTAGTTTGCTGTCTCTGTCAAATAGCTGTCCATTAGTCACTCACTCTACAGCAGGAAATGGCACTTCAAAATAAAAGCTCTGTGGTTTTTAACGAACTTCACATTTGCAATCACTTATAGTCCATTTAGAATGGACCCGTGACCCACTTATGAACCGCAACCCACCAGTTGTGAACCACTGGTTTAAAGTATACCCTTAAAGTGATACCAATACTAGAAGAGTACTTAATTTTATACTTTTATTTTTACTTAATTTGATACCCATTGTGTGAATAGAAGCATTCAGTTGTGTAAAATGCCGCCAGATGCCACAGGTGTTTAGTGCCCTTTTACCTTCCTGAAATTGTACCAGGGTTTAAGGTATATGACTGTATTTGTGCGCAGAGCTCCCTAACATGACCACCCAACCCCCACCAGCACGTGGCTATGTCCTATATGCTCTCTTAGCTTTTTCAGTCTAATTAATAAACAATTACCTAACAAAATGTTAAGGAAGGCAACAGTCTTACATCTGTTTTACACCGACTTTCTGGATTTAAGATTCTCTCTTTCATCAAACTAAGACTAACTAAACGTAATTGCCTTGTTAACTTATCGGAAAAGGCTCTTCAATCAAACTCAACAGAAACAAAATAAAACTCACCAAAACCATCTCAGTGTCTTTCGTCATTTAGTTAGTGACTCCACCGTTCCAATGATCACCAACTCTATTTTAGTTTAAATAAACTTTTAATCCACCGAGTCAGGTGTAAAAATATGCTGTTTTTCCCTGCAGTCTTTCTCTCCCATTGCTAGCCAGTTGTTTACAGTCCTGTAACGTTATCCCCACCAATGGCGGTCAGCATGTTTACCTGTTTAGATGCTGATGCTACCAATAGAGCCTGACCTCTGGTGGCACGTGATGTGCACTACATACAAAACATCCTCAATACAGCATCTTAATATGAGTTAAATAGAACAATGAGCATCTGTATTTTGGCAGCACTAAAAATCATAGTTTTGGTATCTCTAAATACCCTGATATATTATAATACCGTGATACCGCCCGCCCAAGCATTCAACAAATATTCATTGTTTCCTAGATGGGTTAAAAAAAGGATCGAATGCAGGTATGGTTTGGCAGGAGAAGCTTTGATACAACTTAGTGCTGAGTTATTTCAGTCAGTACCTTAAAAGATATCCAGTATTGATACCCAGCTGTACAAATTGTGCCGTAGAGCAGCATTGGACTAGTGAAATAAAGCCAATATGTATGTATATAGAGATTGAAAATGACTCTCTGACTGTGAAGATTCCTGGCAGTAATATCCAAAACAACTGGACAGCAACACGCTGAGCGCACTAACTTCCACCGGGATTATCTAATCTTTCTACAAACAAAAATGTATGCCATCATAATACTTTCAAAGATCCAAAAAATCCACACTAAAAACCTCAACAGATGGTAATAGAGGGAAATAATTCCATAGTGTGTGGTCCAAAATACTCAAAGACAGCTTAACTGTAGGAAAAACATGTCGTATGCTCAACAGAAATTGCTCTACGTGATAATTAAACTGAACTGCCATTTTGCTGAACTTAAACATTCACACCAACACTGGGTTCATTTACATGCACGCTATTTTCCCCCCATTATTCTGAATGTGACAGTATTCTCAATTTAATACAGGTCAGAAGCATCTGACAGGTAATTTGTCATCTAATATGCTGTTTATGGAGTAAGCAGCATACCTTTTTCAAAATGACCATTTTCCGATTCAGTCATGTGGGACATGTCGATAATATTTGGGTTTTTAGGAGTATGCTTTGGAGATACAGTGCATTTGAAATATGTGTCTCAACTGGGGTTTTTACCACAGTTTGCATCATTCAGCCTTTTGCCTGTTCACAGTAAGCTCTGGGCATTGCCATGGGTGCGTTATACCCAAATCAACTCGTAGTGACTAACCCTGTATTTCAGCCGCTACTAGGTGCTAAATTGCTGAATTGTTTGGACATGTACTCAGAAAACTACTCCCAATCTTTACCAGCGCTGTATATCATCATATGTTTATTCTGTCACCAGTGTCTGTAATGTCCGTATAACTTCCAATAAGTTTCAACACAGACGTCCAATAAATACAGCCATATACATTTTAATCCGAGCACAGTCAAAAACTGTGCGGATATCAACAGGTTTTTGGATATTTTTAAAGATTTTTAAAATTTTATATACCCTTGTTGATCCCGCGAGGGGAAATTCCAAGTTTAAGTAAATCTAATAACGGCAACCTTTTCAGGAAGATGGTTGAAGGAATAACAAGGGAGACTGTATTCGCATGGTTCAGTCCACCATCAGTGGGACATCTATTAAATAATCCTATTTTGATGCAAAGGAGCAAAATGGCACAAGTGGCTCTAACTGTTTTCCTTTTCCATATTTCGATGTAATGTAAATAATGTAGAGGTGCGTTAATCCAACACATTCTCATTTTGTGCACGTAAACACAATCATGTTTACATGTTACCCTTGTTTGGGAGTTGGGGTTATTTTGCTCTGATCAATCAGTAGTGCCAGATGTTAACATCCACTGGCGTCATTATCAGTCGACGCAGATGCTGTGGTTGCTAGGAGCAGTTGACATTTATTCATGTCACTCTAAGAAATAGATTTGAGAGATATTATGTCTGTAAAGTGACTTAACTCCTTGTATATCCTATGTTTGTGGCATATTTCATCGGCAGATCTCAGGCACAGGAAGATGGCATGCCCACTCTTAATCCTGCCTACTGAGCTCCACTTGGCTTGGTTGTCTGTCAAACGGAGGGAAGCAGCCATCACTGAGGACAACACCAGACCTAAGGTAAGGTCAGCTAAGGTAAGATAAGGTAAACTTAAATGTTCCTGAGGGACAATTTGGGATACTGACAGTAGTTGCGAGTACAACAAAACAGACGATATTATACAAACATACAGAATCCAGTATCACACATTGTTGGGGCTAAATCATGGACATTAGTGGTCACTGCTGGTTAAGATAAGAGACACCAGACGGGACAAAGGACAAGCTGTAACACTTAGTGCTACATTTAGGAGGCAAAACCTCCGCCCTGACGGAAGCATCTAAAACTCAACATGGAGGGGATGTCGACAGTCTGAGGCAACAGACCTATTTGAATAGCTGAAAAAATCTGATGTGGGCAGTGACTGAGACGTCTGAAACAAGACTTAAGTACACAGCACAAAGTGCAAAGCACAATATCATATGGAAAATAGGAAAAAGACAAAACCGAACAACAGTCAGCGTGTTTACATTTAATACAGTTAGTTTTCATATGGATGTATATGTGTTGGTAAAGGTCGAGAGCAGGCAGCTGTAAAATTGTACATCGTTACATATAAAGGATCACTTTAATAAAACATTAATCTGTCTCAATATTTACTAGTCATCTTGTCTGAGAGGAAGAGTTTGAACTTTTCCTGTGGCTGCTAACAGCATGGGACATTTAATCACAAGCAATATTGTCAGCCGAAGAGTACAAGCTGCTGAAAATAAAAGATGTAACACCTAGGGCTTTCTCCTTTTGCAATAATAATAGGCTGAGTGCTTGACACAAGTCTTTGTTAAATTTTATAAAGGTTTCTTTTTTACATAAGTGTTCTCATATTGTAAACACATCAATAAATCGTCTGATTCTGAGCCTCTGAAAAGCCTTTGTTCCATCAGCAAGTAAAACAAAAAAACAACATAAACATTGTCTACTTAGGGTTTTGTTGGTCAGATAAATTACAGGTTGTATCCTTTAAATTCATGTGCTCCTCCATGCACACTTCCAAGGGAATGATGATTTATAGTTGAACAGCCGAGCCAGGAATGTTTGGTAAAAATATGCCAGGGAAAATAACAATGTTATCCTTTAATGAGCCTTTCAAAATAAATTGCCTTGGCAAAACAAGAATGTTCCCTCTCTGGAACTGGCAATTTTGTCAGTACTTGAAAAGCCTTGGCAGTGCGCTGTTGAATTTGAAAGTAAACAACAGTTAATTAATACACAATGGTCTGAATCGTCAGTAGGAAATGACTCAACGATGACAGCGCCTTCACTATTTTTAGCCTGCAGGACGAGTTATGGGTTGAAGCAAACAAGTCATTTAAACACTATTTAACACTGCAGGTCAAAAGTGAACTTACAGTGAAAAAGTCTAATTTGTTATGTTCCGTATTGGTTATCATTAGACCTCTTTCCTTCCAGAGCCTGAGGAAATACAGACAAATAACCATGATAACAGCACTAATGGCACTGAGAATCATATCAAAGATAAACCCACTTTTCCATCCACAACTGAGCTTCAACAGGACATTTCTTTTATGCTGGCCTTTAGTATCGTGGTGCCACCATCTAAGCAAATTAACCTACAAGCTTTTAATTGTTTAATATGTTTGTTCACCTCCGTTTAATATGTTTCAACTGTTTTATATTTCTGTTGTTTGTTTTTAAAGCAGTATTGATTAAAAGGAAATGAGAATGATGCAGAATATCTCTTGTAAATAAAAATAAATCCTGAAGGTGTGGACACACGTTAGACCTGCTGAGACAATTATGAACCTGATTTGCGCATGACGACGAAGCAGCTGGAGACACCATGTGTCATAGAGCAGATGTTCTCGATTGTTTTCAGCCAAGGACCCTTTATAAGATAGACAACATACCAGGGACACCCTCACGTGTTTCATTTGGAATAATTTGATGTAGCCTGTTTCTTACCCCTGTATAGCCTCAGTTATGTGAAAAAACAGCACAAGAGAAATGTATTAGAAACATGTTAGACATGTATTAGAAATATTTGCACCATCTCAAGACAGAATACCCACACATTGCAACTGGTATCAATTCATGGGAGAATTCACAAAGAATGGATTGCAGCAGCTGATGGTACTGTGAATTGTGTATCGCTTGCAACCACTATCCCTTTTTCAAGGTCTTAGGCAAGGCAAGGCAGCTTTATTTGTACAGCACATTTCATACACAAGGGCAATTTAAAGTGCTTTACAGAGCAATGAAATATAAAACATCATTAAGGATACAGATTTGAAATAAAAGAGTAATTTAAAAAGGATATTGCAGGTAAAATTATCTACTACATGATTTAGAATAAAAAAAAAATCACCATTAAAAACAGCAAAAGTGCAGACAAGAGGTACAAAGATACAAATATTAATAATTTAAAATTGAGTTTAAATTTAATTTTGCAGTTATTACGAGGTGGAGTGGACAGTGTAACAATAATGTTTTTAGCTTCGACTTAAATGTGTTCAGAGTCTGGGCTTGTCTAACGTCATCTGGGAGTTTATTCCAGGATTGTGCTGCATGATAACAAAAAGCTGCTTCACCATGTTTTCTTCTGACTCCTGAGACGGTCAGTAGGCTGCCCCAGATCTTCACAGGGTCTGAGAAGGTCCATATGTCACAAGCATGTCAGATATATTTGGGCGCTGAGCCTCAGACTCCTATTCACAAAAGAGATTGCACTAATGATAGCAGCACAAACATGCCCATACAGTTTTGCAGATCAGGGCAATTAGCCTTTTTTGTGCCTGACCGCAGTCATCCATGTGGCAAAGTATGAATGTTGCCTTTGAATTAGAAACATAGAAGATGAAACAATGGCAGAGAGAAAAAAAACTGACTATGTTTACATGCACACTAATATTCAACTATTATTCTGAATTTGGTTTGGGTCATGTAAACAGCATATTCTGTTTGGATCAGGCCTTTTTCTGAATTTAGCATTTTCCAGTTACGATATTTGGGATATCTTGGACTTATTCAGGTTTTAAGAGAATACTTTGGACATGTCTGAAAATGCGTCTTAAATTCAGGTTGTTACTGCAGTCTAAGACACATTGCCTTGTACTGGTTTACAAACAGCTCTGTGTGGTGTCATCCATATGTTGTCCACAAACCAACAAGCCAACAGTTCATAAGGCTGATGTGGAGATGCTTGCCCAAAAGAAAAGCCCACATTTTTTGTAAAGAGGACAAACACACCTACTTTGAAAGAATGAAAGAGGGAGGCTGTGTTTGCATGGTCGAACAAGTCTGCCACTGGTAGGAAGTTTTGAAAATAATCTGATTTTGATTTAAAGAACCAAATGGCACAAGCAGCTCCAGCTGTTTAACTATTCCAAATTTTCGACATGTTAGGGCACGTTAATCATAATATGCAGGACGGCATGTAAATGGGAATGTTCATTTTTATTTGTCATGTAAACAGCTTCGTAGGAATAGTAGACAGAACTCCGTCTGCACAGCCAGTCCCAAGGATCAGGTGCTGGTCGACTGCAGGAACATCCCAGACCAAATCAACATAAACTACGCACATTGATCTGAATTACTGTGATTTTATAAAGAGCGAACAAATAGTTTCGTGTTTCTCAACAGACTCACATGAGCACTCACAGGTGTGCTAAATATACATGGGTCACATGACTAATTATCACAGTTATTCCACTTTTCTTTTTCAATATTTTTTCTTTCACATTCTTCAAAAACATTTTTCAAAAGATAAATTTCAATTCATCCAAAAAGCACAATACATTTATAATATTCATTTATTTTAAAATTTAGTTTAACTTTAAAATGTATGAAAAAAAACACAGTAATTCAGTTCAGTGTGCGGTTGTTTATGTTGGTGATTGTAGCTTAGTAGGATCGTTGTCTTTTTCGGCATCAGGGTAAAAATTGGAATATTTTGTGCATGAATTTTTTAGACCACAAGCTACAATTCTTGCAGAGGCATAGCTCAAAACTTCAGATTTGGAATTTAAATGTGATAGAGGGAAACTGTATTTGCTGTGCGTGACACCCCTGATCTTTATGAACTGAACTGTTTTTGTAATGAGACTCATTTGCATAGAAAAGGGACAATTTTGCACCAAATGTACACATATCACCTTACCTATCAGGGATGCATTGGGATGCTCTGAACATTTTTTGTGCAGGTTTAGTGGCCCCAAAAGCCACGCAATCCTTTTGTGAATTTGCCCCTGAGTGTCTCCACAGCAGTCAATGAGAACCTTCGCTGACAGATGAGCTGAATAAGTGTTAGGAAGGCGTGTAGAAAAGTAATTAGCCGAGACGAGGTCATTACTTCACTTTGTGCTATACACCATTAACCTCTTGGTAGAAAATCACTGGAAAACAAAGTTGTTTTCTGTTTGTATCAGCTTTTCTTCTTTTGTTATTAGACTTCTCAATCAATTTTCCTGCAACCTCACATGTACCAGCATGAAAAACATTGTCCGACCTGTGAAACTGATGCCCCGCGAGATAAAGAAATAATTAACAGCATACATTTGCCATTTGGTGAAAGATACTACAGCCGAGAAACTATGTTTACTCCTGTTTGTTACTGGGGAGAGGTTCCAGATACATGCTCAGTGAAGACTTATTTTTGTTAATATGTTTTATACATGTCTTGATGGAAGCTATAGAGTGTTTGGCTTTATGGTTACAGCGGACTGAGAGCCTTCATTTGTCACACTGTGGTCCAGGACTGAGGGAGATAACATCCAATATCCAATTCCCTCAGGCCTGGGGCTTTACTGAAGTGTGTGTGCCTTTCTGTAGAATTAGCACCCGTGTATTATGGTCCGGTGCTGAGCAGCAACAACAGAGCAGGAGAAATCAATGACCTTGCCCTCGTGAAAGAAGTGGGTGAGCGGGGGCATTCATCAGATCATGGAGGTGGATCAAGTGGAATTATTGTGGCTCCAAACCTGGCTGTTTTCTATGAGACGTGGTTAGGACGCAGCAGACCCTTGAACCTTATGGATGTCTCTATCATTTTGTCTCACTCTAATACGCTCTTCAGACAGCAGCTTTATAGGGAGAGGTCAGGTAAGAGGTCAGGTAATGTAATCATTATCATTCAAACTCTGTAATGGTAATTTATTTTTTTAATGCAACAGTCCTGATGGAAATTGTCAGCCTACAGTTTGTGCTGCTTTCAGGTTATTCATTCTTGTTTTCCTGGCTTCCATAGGAGCTTTAAGTGGACATATAGTGAAGAAACACCAACAAATCAATTCAGTTTGAAGGAGATGCCCTCGAGTGCCTCTGGGGCTGTGCTTTAAGAAGTTTACCGTGTCAACACTGTGTACTGTATCAGCTTAAGCAAAGCTGACTGTAGTGGCCTAAAGCCTGCATACATGGAGTCTGTGGTCACATGAAGAGATTATATTATTGATGTTATCAGTTTCAGGTGAACATGTGACTTTCATAGTGTGGCGGGAGAACATATATAGTGCAGATGCTCAGATATTTTAAAAAGCTGATACATACAGAGACCACTGCTCTTTGATATATATCACAAATGTCTGGTTATATCTCTTTGCAGTCTGTGCTAAAAAGGTCATTTGAGGGGCTGTGCACAGTTAAAGTAGGGGATAAAGGCTTCCTTGCTGAGAGCTAGATTAGAAGATCAATTTAACTCTTAAATCTGGATGGTAAACAGGAAGCTACTGCCAGAAGCTGGCTAACTTAGCCTAGCACAATGACTGGAAAAAGTGGGGATAAAAAGACAGCCTGCTGGGAGATCGTCAAACATTCATTTAAGCATTCAGTATCCACGCATGAATAGAAAAGAATACAGACTTCATTGTCAACAGGGAGGAAAATTGCATTGCTCACCATGAATTTTTCACAGACACATATAACGAGAGGAACAAAGAATCAAAGAACCATCAAACACAGGAAACATTTAAAATACTAAACAGCCATAAAAGACAAATAATTGCTGATTGCACTGATCTTAATGAGATGAGGTCATCCTATGTTCCCAGGCTCCTATGTGTCATACGTTTACAATGCACATGCAACACTCTCTCATACCTAAATGACGGAATAGGTCAGTTTCCGCTGGCTTCCAAAACAACATATATGAACGTATCCAAAACCACCTATATTACCTTCCCTGTGGTCTCAGGTTTAAACACGTCCCCAAGGTTATGAAATGGTCACAGTGACACGATGAAACTTTGTGGTTAGGTTTAGAGAAAACATTGTGGTTTGACAACACATTGTCACTCCACTTCAATGTAATCACATATTGCCCCTTGGTCGTGGACTTTCCATGTCTATATATGACATGCAATGTAGCCTTGGTGCAGCTGTTATTGACGTTCTGGGATGCCATGTCAACTTCAGTCTGTTCCATGCATTCTGTCATTTCACAGGAAATGTACATTTCACATACAGTCTCCTTCAAAATAATCATACTATGTCACTGCAAATTATCTTTTTTCATTTAAGAACAAATGCACGTGGTTACCTTTACCTATCACACGCACATGGTTAGGTTAACAACAGAAGCATGTGATTATATTCAAACAGGAAGCAAACTCTGGTCTCTTGGGTGAAGGGCGGTGGTTGTTAGACCCATCCACTACCCCTCTCACCCACCCTACTCTGACTTTTTTTCATGATTTAAGACGACATACTATACTATGACGTTTTTTCATGATTGGGACGACATGCTATACTATGACGTTTTTTCATGATTTAAGACGACATACTATACTATGACTTTTTTCATGATTTGAGACGACATGCTATACTATTACTTTTTTTCATGGTTTTGGATGACATGCTATACTATGGCATTTTTGAGGTTATGTTTTTATGGCATTTTACACTATCATGTTTCTTAACGAGATTTTTTTTAGGATTTTTTTGTCATATTATACTATGACATTTTTGGGGGGGATATTTTTATGGCATACTATCCTATGACATATTATACACATTTTTTTTTTATTTACAATTTTTTTATGTCATGCTCTACTATGACATTTTTAGGATTTTTTAAGGCATATTATACTATGACGCTTTCTGGGAAATTTTTATGGCATTTTTTTTAACAATGTTTTAATGTTTTGTTGTTTTTTATGATATTTTTAGAGTATATGATCCTATAACATTTTTTAGGATTTTTTTTTCATACTATACTATGACATTTTTTAAAGGTAGTACACTATGACATTTTTTTGCGATATTTTAATGGCATACTGTAGTATATACTGTATACTATATAATATGGTTTTCTATATGGCATACTATACTATGACATCTTTTTACGTATTTATTAATGTCATGCTATACTATGACATTTTTTAGGATTTTTGAATGTCGTATTACACGATGACTTTTTTTATGTCATAATATACTATGATGTTTTTGGGGAAGTTTTTATGGCATGCTATTCTATGGCATTTGCTACAATATTTTTATGTCATACTATCCTTTGACAATTTTCTAGGATTTTTTTTATGTCATACTGTAAGATGGCATTTTTTTAGATTATT
>JAPZEB010000001.1:30034743-30044813 GCA_029783705.1 Chaetodon striatus
CAAAATGATCCCACACTTTGGATTTCCTGCCCGACATGTTATTAACTAGCCTGTGGAATAACCGCAGGTACCAGCCCCGGAAATTAACCTGACTCCTGTCTGACTGCTGAGCGTGGACACTTCCTGTGTCTGCCCTTTCAAATAAATTCCCACATGGTCCAGTCATATAGGTTTTGTTTTATCTTAACAAGACACAGTTTCTTATGGTGTTTATGTGTGTTTTTTTTTCTGGCTGTAACTAAACGACCAATGAAATCTTTCCTACTAATGGCCTCTCCGGTCAGCTAACATTTGGTTGACTGCTGGGGGCAGCCCCAGATACTCATGATAGAAACAACGGACCAGGTCCACATAAAAAATCACTTTTCTTACACTGGTTAAATCTGGACTGAAGTGTCTTAAAGAGTCTGAGGATTATTTAGGACATAGTTTTAGATTTGTTATTTTTACCACAAGCTTTCAATTTTATCAGTCTGTTGGTTTGAACCCTGGAATAGTCACTTGCGCCTCTACTGTGTAGGCTATTCTAACTTGCAGCAACACTCTTTATTCTGATGTGGATGATCCTCTGAATCCCATTCTAGGGCTTTATTATTTTATTCATGAGATCCGCTGATACATTATCAGGCTTGGATGGAGACATGTGAATCCATTTGGTGTCTTTTCCTCTGCTGGAGGTTGATCAGTGCCATTGCGTGTGTGGGCCATTGTCATGTTTCAAAGTGCCTGTCGTGGCTTTGCTTCAGCGGAGATCTTCATTTCCTTTTTCGCTTGTGTCACTTGTTTCTGATGCTTGTCTCCTGCTTGATGACTTCGCTTCCTGGCTCTGGAATATTCATCACTTTTCACTTCTGTTCGCCTCGTTTTGTTTCCTCCTTTTGACTTTTGGACCAAACAGAGAGGCTTTTCCTTTTGTTTTGTTCTTCTTCTGTACTTCCGAGAGTCATTTTTGTTCCCTTCAGCGATTGAGGTTTTCCATTCGTACTCCACAAGAATTCATCCATACATAATTATGGAGAAAAAACACGTCACACCAGTTATCTACAAATATACTGTTTTTATACAATTCATGATCTGCAGCACTTTGTGTAAGTGTTGGAAATTAACATATGGAAAATGTTTGATATCTGCTTGGTAATGTTTTTAAGTGGTGTTCATCATCGAGACAAAAAACAAACTTTGATACTACTTTCTAGGATGTGAGTTTGAAAGCAAGAAAATTATTAATGTTGCTGGAGTTATGCTGTAAGTATGCAATGGCTTGGAATAAATCCAGTTACATATTTCCCAGGATGCCTTGCTTGCTGAATACAAATTTGGAAAACATTTCCATCCTTTGTTATTAACTAAAAAGAAGAAATACTTGCTTTATGCCACATGGGTAAGGTATTTAATAAAAGTCCTCTATGAAAAGCAAATGACTGGAGCATAATTGATAAGCCTTTTAGCTTTATCCAGTCTATCTATAATTTTAATCCATATTTATGTCCAACAGAGGCTTATTTTCAATGAGCTGAATTTCAGTTTTTCAACTGTAAATGCCAAGCTTAAATAGGTTTGCCTCATTCAGAAAAGTTTTTCAAAACTGGTCCATCTGCTGCATCTACAGTTGTCATATGTTAATTGAATCCATTGAGGCTGATTTTCAAAGCCTTGATTAATAACTCCAGTAATTAATAAACCAGACTTTGTGATGATTGGAAATGTCTTCTTCTGCAATGGTAACCTTTCAGCAGTTGTTTTCTTTGAACAAGCAATCTGTCATTCAAAGAATAGCCTATGTCAGAATTTGGGGAGATAAGCTTGTGTGCTTTCTTTTTGAGTGTAAGATAAAAAATGGAACTGCAATAGTGCAATAGTGGCATAGCAGGAGGTGCAAATAAACTCAAACACATCATGCTACAACTTTTATTGCTGCTTGGTACAGATGGAAAACTCACGCAGTTCTTATTTTCCGTGACTAATGTGCAGGAAGTGCATGTCCTATGGGCCCCGAAAACACAAAAGTAGAGGCCATGGAAACTTTTCTGGGGCCCAGTAAGAACTTTCATAAATATAAATGAGGTATAATCATGGAACTTTAACATATTTTTGATCAATGTCTCTACAGAACGGACCCGATATTACTGAATTGATGTTAATCTTCTCATCTAATTCCCGGCAAGACATGTTTATTTCCCTATACGTCAGAATATCCCTTGAAGCTTTGACTTGTCTCCCTTTGTCTCTGTCTCATTTCGCAGAACTCTCCTGAATTATTTCAGAAAATGTAACTCACTGTGCAGTGATTGAACAGAAAACAAGTGGGGGAAAACAAGAAATCAGTCCTCTATTGTGTTGATTCTCTTGAGTCATCAACACAGTTCGCAGAGAGAGAGCATTATTGGCCAGCTACTTTTCTACGCCCGAGCAGTGATAGTGTGAGAGTATTATTAACGCTGGCTTTATCATCGCTGGTATTTTTTCCTTTTCTTTGCTCTCATTTATAGAGGTGTAAATCAACCCCCACCCCCACCCCAACACCTCAAACCCACCAAATTGAGCTCTCGATGCTGTCTGGGCCCCAGAGCAGTGAACACAAATGGCAGCTAGATTACCAGCCTAATTGGCACGCCGTTAGCCCTGTTTTCCAAAGCAGAGAGCAAGCTGGAGAGCTGAGATGCAGCACTGAGAACAGTAATTCAAAGAACCCACATCTAAACAGAGCAGTGAGGGGGAGGAATATCCCCTTTCTCCTCTCAGGTTAACATTCTCCACACACAGGTGCACGCTGTGAGCATGCACATGTATACGTAAACAATTTCACAACACAAAAGCACACACAGGATACAAAACTCACTTTCAGGCACCCTTTTTGGTAAGGCCTGATCTCCTGAAATTGAATAAAATAAGAATTATGTCTGAGAAATTCTATACCCCCATGTGTGTGTGGAAATGGGATGCCTGCAGCAATAAACTCACAGAAAAATATAATCAATTCTGCAGCTCTTATAACATTTTAGCCTCTCTTAGCTAATAGTTTAGTTCTAACAGTAAATTTACTGTACAGTCCCGTCTCTCTGTGCTCATCAATCCGATTTCCAGTAGCAGCAGGTAGCTGTTTTCAGCCAACATGATCTCATCCTTACTTGTTATATTTTGCCCCATGGGCAGAAGCCCACACCTTCCTAAAATGACGCCCTTTTGCATTTTAGCATGACACAGTAGGGGTCAGCAGTGAGAAAGGGTTAGCTGTTAGGTTTAGGCAACAAAACGATTTGGTTATGGTTAGGAAAAAAATGCTGATGATGCTAAAAACACCTGACTTGGAGGGGCTAAAACATGGCTTTAAAGGCAGTGGTGTGTTGCTGCAATACACCCAACTCTGAGTGGCATGAATGTAGTTGTAAGACGGGGTAAGCAGTTAGGTTTAGGCAATAAAAACTTTGTTAAGGTTATTAAAATATCGCTGATGTTGCTAAAAATCACCTGGCTTTAAGTGGCAAAATGGGGCTGGGAAGGCATTGGTTTGATGCTACAAAACACCTGGCTTTGAGTGGCATGAACGTAGTGGTAACAAAGGGTCGGTGGTTAAGTTTTGGGAAACAAAATTAATTGGTTATGGTTGGTAAAATATTGCTGATGATGCTAAAAAAACAACAAAAACACCCAGCTTTGAATGGCAAGAATGTTGTGGTAAGAAGGTTCATGCAACAAAATGAATTGGTTATGGTTAGTTAAAGATCACTGATGATGCTAAAAACACCTGACTTGGAGAGGCAGTGGTGTGTCGCTACAGCACACCTGGCTTTGAGTGGCGCAAACGCATTGCTAAGAAGGGGTTAGCGGTTAGGTTTAGGCAACAAAATCATTTGGTTATGGTCAATAAAAGATCACTGATGTTGCTGAAAAACACCTGGCTTGGAGTGGCATAAATGCAGCTGGAAAGGCAGTGGTGTGTTGCTACAAAACACCTGGCTTTGTGTGGCACAAATGCAGTGCTAAGAAGGGGTCTGCGGTTAGGTTTAGGCAACAAAATTACTTGGTTATGGTCAGTAAAAAGATCACTGATGTTGCTACAAAACACCTGGCTTTGAGTGGCATGAACGTGGTGGTAGGAAGGGGTCAGCAGTCAGGTTTATGTAATAAATTTACTTGATTATGGTCAGTAAAAGATTGCTGATGATGCTACAAAACACTGGCTTTGAGTGGCACAAATGGACTGAAAAGGCAGCGGTGTATCACTAAATAAACACCCAAGTGGCAAAAACGCTGCAACCAATATTGTTTTTGTTGGTCTCGAACACCGGTCTCCTGGGCCAAAGTCTGGTGTTTGTTGGTCAATTATAAATGATTGTGTTGCTCTGTGTCTCCTGGATGAGTCAATAGGCAGCTGTTTGCTTACGCAATAGCCTTAACAATTTTTTAAAGTTGATAATATTACACCTTGCTCCGCTGCATCGGTGACAGCTGCAGCTCCAAATATGATCTTAGTACTAAATCCTCCCACTCTGCATTTCTGGACCCGGTTGTTTGTGCTTCAGAGCTCATCTGCTCATTTCACAAAGTAGGAGTCTGTGTTGTACTCCTTCAACAGTCCACTTTGTCCGACAGTAATGGCCAGTCATACTCAACAAACTGTGCGTCCCATCGCTGTGTTTGTAGTGTGTAATCACGAAGTGTAATCAAAAATAGAGAGTAGTCAGGAAAATTGCCTCATTAATGCATTACAGTTTGCAGGTAAACAAACTGACACAGCTAATATGAGACAGCACACTCATCCGGAGGTGTTGCCAGTGCATCAAGCTTCACTTCACAATGTGTTTACTGTGGAGAAATAGGAAGAATGGTAGCAGACACATGTATCAGTACACCATATTATTCTGTGGGCAGTTTACTGTGGTGCTCAGCTGTGTTAGATCAAGTGTAAGCTTTCATTAACTGAACTGTGACTGGAACTAGTTCATCAAATCCTGGTGTTAGCCTCAGCTACAGTCATTTTTGAAATCTTAGTAGAAAGTAAATTTGGCGTTCATTCAAAGCAGTGGTTCTCAAATGGTGTGCTCCGACGCAAGTCCAGGTGTGCTGTGGATTTTTTGATAACCACACCTAATTATTGCAATTCAACTAGACCTACACAAAAATTTATGAATTTTTAATAGAGTGTATCAGTATGTTGTGCACACCCATTTTGTAATAAAGAGGCAAAAAAAAAAAAAGTAATTTAATTTAATTTGATTTAAAAAGCCTTCACTGGGAACCTACTTGTCGCAGTTCATGTGTGGGAATAATAAGTGTGTGACACATCCCATTATCCTACATCGTTTCCTGTTTATATGGATGTTTTATTGGTGCTTTGATGCAATTTTAAAAAGTTCTTGAATCATTTTGTTAAATATTTCCTGAGTAATAGTTGGTTGTCAGTTGTTATTTGATATTAGTAAATAAAAACAAACATTTATGTTGTGATAAGAGTGGTAACACACATTATAGAAGCTATTGCTATATAAATACAGGTGTGCCTTGAGATTTTGGCTTGCCCTTTGGTTTGCCTTGGGCACAAAAAGGTTTTAAAACCACTGGTTTAAAGTTGTTAATTTGAAGTATACTCACAGTGAAACATCAGTTATTTGTACTGAATTCAAGAAAAATCCATTCACAGTTTGATACTGGTTTTATGTGTATTTGGTGAGAGTAATAACTATAGCATTGTTGGAGCAAGAGAGCAAGCTCTTAGAAATATAAAAGTCATGGCCCTTGTGATTAAAGTATAACAGTGGATTTCTCCCGTTTGATTGCTGTATGTCAGCACTAAATGGCTGCACTAGAAAAATCGCCCCTCCTGCATGTTTAGGTGTTTACTTTGCTGAAACACTTTCTGCTGTCAAGCTCCGTGCTGGAAAATACTTGTGTGTAGTTGCTAATGCTGTCACAGTATGGGAACAGATGGTGTTAAACAGGACTATGAAAGTTATTAAAAAAAAGACAGGACACAGATACTGTATGCACTTTGACATGTTCATTGTCACATCCAGCAGTATTTTTATTCTCCACATTCTGTTTCCTTTTGTTCATCCTCATCACGTATAACCTATCATTTCCAAAAGCTAAAAAACTCTGTGCATGCTTCAGATGATGTGATTACAGACTGCTGAGGGGCAAATTATGTGACTCTAGTGCACTTGGTTCTCTCCATTACCTGCCACTTGTGGTGCGTGTCCATGCTCTCTGTGTGGAGAAGAGGTCGTGGCCTTTGACCTCTGTATTAACAGAATCAGCGGGCTCTTCTCAGCCCTGCACAGCCACTTGCCCTCCGGTCTCTTTCTCATCTGTTGGGGTTAATTATGGGTTTGACATGATCATCAGAGATATGAAATTACAGGTGTTATTTGAGGCATTGTTGGGCATTACTAAAGCCACAGACCATGTTTTATTTATCCATCACAGCTCATTGGCAGTCCTGGTTGGATGTGTGATGTATTAAACAAGACTGAGGTTCTGCAGGCACACTAGTGCCTCTGAAGAGTCTGTACTAAGGAAAGCTAAATGTTAATTTTAACATGCTGACATACTCACAATGCTAATGTTAACAAGCTAATGTTTACCAGCCGTACCATGCATTCTGATGTACTGCAGCTGCCTTTACAAATGAAGTACTGTTGTATGCATAAAATTAGGACATAGTACTTGCTCCTCGAACTTTAACCTTCTTGTTCATATATCCATGGCAGTCTGTAGCACAAAGTTTGAAGTAGAAAGATAAAGTATTCATGGAACGCTGCAGCACCTTGGAGATACAACAAAACACTGTTAGCTTGTAACTCTAGAATTCTGCCATGCCAGATTATTTTCATGACAGTAAAATGTCCTTTTATCATTATTGGTTATCTTTATGATTATTTCTGTGGCTTCTGTCAGCTGTCAGTGAGCTGTGATCTGTCTGTGACTCAGTTGATGTGACATATCTTCCACTGCAAAGAGGACTGTGGGTCAGAGCAGCCAAAAAAGCATGCTGCAAAATGCGAACGCATATAAATCCTTGTATTTTATACTGCATTTGACATGCTATGTGTCAGGACATGTTAAATCTCTTTCTGATACAGTAAATAGTATGACAGGTGGAAATAAGTTACCGCTTTTGTTGTTGTGATCTATAGGTAACATGACGTAATATCTGTTTCAAGAAAAACTAAGCCAAAGAAAGCTTAAAATGGCCGATGCTCCAGTGTCCAAGGGGATATGACCTACACCCTCACATTTTACATTCAAAGTATGGAAACACTTTGACCTCTGTCATAGACAGGGATCGCATTGTGGAAATACGGCCAACACAGGTTAGACCCAGCCCGCTGTGACCCCCTGACGCTGGGGTGTGCTCTGCTTGACTTTGAGTTGCTATAGCCGCGAACATCTCTTGAGTTGCTGCCCACTTTCCTCTTGGCAAAGTAGTCTCCTAGCAGTGGGGAGTAAGATGGAGGGGCCACGGGGTGTGCACTAGCTAAATTGTCCCTGTCAAAAGTTAATTCATCAAAGTCAGCGCAGTGCTATTCTAAAGTAAGTAAGTAAGTAAGTAAACTTTATTTACAGTGCGCTTTTTGCAGACATAGGTCACAAAGTGCTTCACAACGGCAACATACAACAAGAAAGATATCACAGAGACAAAGTGACTATGTGACCCACGTAGTGAAAAGTGCACAACTAGCAAAAACATTTGCACGCACACAAGAAAAAAGAAGAATTCACACTACACAACAACAACACGCAAAATTTGAAGAAGTACAGCTCTGATATGTACCCAAACGCCTGTCTGAATAGGTGTGTCTTTAGCTGGCTTTCAAATAAACCACAGAGTCAGCAGATCCTCTGAGAGCAGGCAGAGCATTCCAAAATTTTGGTGCTACAGCTGATAAAGCTCGATCACCACGTGTCTTAAGGCGAGTGCAAGGCACAGACAACAAGTGTAGCGTATGTGATTGAAGAGTGTGAGCTGAAGAATACAGGTATAGTAGTTCAGCTACATAAGAGGGAGCCTGACCGTGATTTTACAAGCTACTGTGGCAATGTATTTTTTTATATATACTGCTGTCTGTGTGCCTTTCATTTACCATTGTTCTATGCAGTATTTAATGCTGCTAAAATAGAAGTCAAGAAGCCTGAGTGTCATGTGATGTGTATTGTTTTTGGAGGTATGCCTCACGATATACAGTGTCTGGAAGTGTACGATTCAACTTTTTTCTCATGGTCTAGTGTTAAAGGAATAAACAAAAATTGCAATAAATCATAACACTGAATACTTTCAGAATCGCAATACTTAAAAAATGGCAATACATAATGAGTCGGCACCCAAGCATTGTGACAGTATCGAAACAGTAGGTAGTGGTATAGGTTTAAATGTATTGTGTACTTGTCTCTCCCTGGCGTGTGGGCTTACATTACAGTTGGTGGGGTTTTTTTTTTACATACCATATGTTATAAGCTGCCTGTGTGTGCTGCCAACAAGGCCTACACATGTTTTGTGCTGCCACTAAAAAACTCAAACATTTTCAGGAGTTTCTCAGCAAGCTAGGATCGGAAATAAATAATAATATGTAAAGAGCTCTGCAGATGAGCACACAAAAATAGACACCACTGCTGAATCAAAACAAGCTAACAATTAAAGGCTGACTATGTCAATGAAGATATGTCTCAGAAAACCAGATGTTTAGTGATTTCTGTTTGGGTCTCTGTATGTTCACTCATCAGCAACACATAACAAAAACAGATTTCTTCCTCAACAGCTGACATCAACCGCGAAAGTATTTTAATCTTCATGTTTAAGTCATGGGGGTTAATTATTTGTTTGTTAAGCACAGCTCTGTGAGTCTGAATCCACAGAGAGACAGATTTAATGCTCAGACTTAGAAAGAATGGCAACGTGAGCCTCTGACAGGAGTGGGCATACACTACATGATGTGGGTGTTATTTACATGCAGGCACTGCTGTTGGGGATCTGTAATGAAAAGATGATGTGGACAACAACACCTTCAAGAACAGCATACATATAAATGTCATCATTAATTCTGATATATCAAGCTACTGCACTCTTCATCACCCTCAGTGGGCACACAATGTTGCAGAGAATGCTGAGAAATGCTCAAAACTAAAAAAAATAAATAAAAAAAAAACCCTCAAAAAAATTGTTTTAGGAAGTTTGTTTTACAATTGTGACAATAACCTTTTTTTCAGATGCTTCATTAAACCTTGTTCCATGTTTGTCTAGAAATAAATCACACAAAATTAATTTAAAAAAAGAGCAATGTGCAAGTTATTTTGTTTAAAGGGGCTCTATTTGAAATTCTGCATGTTTAAGTTGTCCAGACATGGTTCTCAACATGGAGGTGGCTGAGCTGGCAGCTAGCAGCCAATGGTGCTAACTCCATAAACAGCACTTAGCAACAACAATGATGCTGACAGAGGTAACAGTTTAAACAAAGGTGGAACCAGAGGGTGGGCACTACACTTACATGACGCTGCCATCCCAATATCCTCCTGAGACCCTGCGTCCTCATATGAGGACATCATATTTTGGGTTTACGTAACCTTATACTTCATTCTGCTTAACTTAGACTTGTTGTCCTCATTCGTAGACACTTTTTTGTGCCATCCAGTGGTAGAGAGATCACAATACACGTACACATGCCGTGTTTTTTGCGCCCTCAAACTCATTGTTTTCACTGTAGCTGCGTGGCAGGTGCGCTCAAATGCCAGAGCAACACCGTCATGGCACTGTGTTTCTGAGCGCCTATTTTTCAGGGTGCGACAGCTGTGCCCCGACATAAACTGAGTTCAACTTTTGGAACACAGCAGCACGCAACACATGTCATGTGACAAAGAAAAAACGGGTACAGCTGACAGATATGTTTCCCTTCTTCTGTAAATATCATTCTATGGTAAACACAGAAAAGTTGATCATTTTGGTGCAGAACTGCCAGGGCTTTTCATCTGTCCCACAGACGATATGCCCACACACATGAAGAGCACCTGGAAGAAGATCAGCTCTGCACTAAGGATTTGAGGTAAACAGGCTTTGATATGGTGATTGTTAAGGTTCC
>JAPZEB010000001.1:30044913-30056781 GCA_029783705.1 Chaetodon striatus
GCTCTGCACTCAGGATTTGAGGTAAACAGGCTTTGATATGGTGATTGTTAAGGTTCCTTAGCAACCTCAGACGCAACCTGCCACTGTGCTCTTGAGAGCTGGCTCAACAAAGGCACAAAAGTAGCGCCCAGTGTCCAACCTTGCATTTTCCAGCTGGTTAAAGATGCGGCATGTGTACGGCCCATAATCCATGTAAAATCAAACTAAATCAGTCTGCAGCTGATTTGGACACAAAAGTGGACAAAACCTGATCAAATTTTATTATTGAAACTTGTTTATTTATGATTCATAATGTTTGTAGTTTGATATGGCAACAAAATTTGACCAATTTGAGCGCCTGTAACAAGATTAGACATTGTTAATTGGGAAGTACTCGTTTTTGGACTTTAGGACTTTATTAGCATCTCGCTTGAGGATATTGGGACTTGATTAACGTTGACAGTGTTTAGCTTTTTATACTTACCAGGTCCTACTGAGCCCAGATAGCTAGGAGAAATTAAAAATGCACACCAAACAAAAGTTTGGGTCTCAGGTGGATATCAGCGGTAACCTCCATATGAGCTAGCTGCTGGACCAGTTTACCACAACAAACCACAGAGAAGCTCAGATTACAACACACACAAAGTTAGCATGACTTCCTTCTTTGTTTAGGATGCCATTCCTACACAATATCTTTACATAGCCAATGGTGGTTCGCTGCTATATAAATGCTGCAAGTGTTGCATAAAAACCTGTAAAATGATCAGTGCACTGAAAATCCAAAAAGATGAAACTGAATTTTTTATAAGCACAGTAAATGGAGAGAGAAAGAAGTAGAAATATAAATATATATATATATATATATATATAGAACTATAAAACCCAGCTCTTTCTACCTTTTATTAAGTTCAAGCTAATGCTCTCATCCTTTGCCACGGAATAGTCTGAGACTGTAGCATGTTCTTTTTGATATATTAGCTCTGACACCTGGGTCATATTTTCATTAATTAAACATGGCTTTGTAATAATTTCATACTGATAGAGACCCATTTCGCCACAGTTTTTGGGCACACAAGATATGCCTTCGCCACATAACTTAATTAGAAAAATGATAAATGCCTCAGTAGTGTTTCCATACATTTTCTAAAGGTCAGGGCCACCTCTGGCTTTACTCATTTTAATTCATCACACATTTGCAAAGGAGTTGTTGAGTGTATCGAGGTGTTGCCTCCAACTCTTACATTTATGTGCCTTTCAGGTCTACTACATCTTAAACATAATAGGTAGCACTGAATATGTTTGGGGATATTTTTTTTTTCTTTGGAAAGCCCCATAGCATCTCATGAAGCTAAGTACTGCTGCTCAGACTATCAATGTGAGACAGTAACCTCGGGTTACCGTTCATTCCAGACTACAAGGCTGATACAAGACCCTTCTTTTTTTTTTTGCCATGACATGCCCGCAGACAGAGCTTGTTCTGTGCAAATGAGTTTTACAGACTTTCAAGGGCTTGTTTTTTTCTCTTTTTTAATTTCCCACAGAATGATGGGTGATGCCCTCCTGCCCCTCTGCATATCTTCTAATTTCCTGCTGATAAAAAATAAAAAATAAAAAAAACATCACAAGAAAATTTCAGGTTGTAGTCATCAGCTGACCATTTGCAGGTTAGGACCCTAGTAGTCGAACAACTTGGCCTTTAAGACTAGCATAAACTGACACACCACACCACAATTCACAAACTGGCATTTCCTGGTTGAGCTTCTTTGATAATATCTATTGAAAATTCATGACATATTTAACACACGACTTCAAGAAATTCTCGAAAACTTGCATGTGGATTCCTTAAAGGGTACAGTAACTGAAGGATCCTGTCAGGCATGAAAGGCATCATAGCCTATTCAAAGCAATTAACAATTTATGAGAGTCAAAGAAAATCAAGTCAATCAAAGTATCATAAATAATGCAAACCTGACGCATGCAGATATAGATTTTGAGTGCACATCATGAGTTTCCTTGGGCACTCTGCTCTACAAAGGCCCAGACACACCACACTGGCGTCAAAGAACTAGTAGTGAAGATGGCCGACTGTTGTGTCACCTGATGTCACCTTTGTCTCAGACGTGTTGCACCCGAACACACAGCTAACAGAAAACTAGCATGAATGTTCAGCGCCTGCATGAGGGGAAAAACTCCATACCAGCAGGTGGCAGTAGTTGTCTGTATTTGTCATTCATAAAGGGAAACCGGAGGATCGATAGGATGGATCCAGGACCATATTTAACTAAGTACATAAACAACGCAACCCAATGTTGAAGGCACAAAGCCTATTTACATTTTACATACTTACACTTTGGCAAACAATGACACAAACCATTACAAATCTTTCATGTATCGCCATTACATCTCTTTCAAAGCTTCATAAACAGGCGCCTGAGAAGAATCTTGAAAATCCATTAGTCAGACAAGATCACCAATGAAGATCTTTGGATGAAGACACAGCAAATACCAGCTAAAGATGAAACTGAAGAAGATGGAAATGGATAGGGCACACTCTTTGAAAACCAATGTCAAACATCATCAGACAGGCTCTGACGTGGAATCCTCAGGGGAAGAGAGAGAGAGAGGTCGGCCAAGAAACACCTGGCGAGGGATCTGCAGGTAGACACCAAAAAGATGGGATACACCTGGTTACAGATAGAAACGAAAGCCAGCGACTGAGCACTCTGGAGGTCCCTTGTTGACGGCCTATACCCCAAAAGGGTTGTAAGGTATAAGTAAGGTATTAATTACACATCTTTTATACTAAAGAGCTCAATGGCTTAGAAAAATAATCTTAATTAATATAATAAGTTTGTTTGAGCTCACTCCCTCTTGACTTTAGCCATTACTTTCCTCACCTCTGTTTCTCTTTTGGTGGAGTGAGCTCAACTTCCAATCAGAGTCATTTCATTCACCGATGGGCTCCGTTACCTCCAACGCTGATTCAACATACGAATTTGCCGAAAAAAGCCATCAAGGGCTGACAAGGGCTAACGAGTGCCAACAGAGCAGGACACACCACAAAAATGAAGGCGACAGACGCCGACTGCTGGTCTGACATTGACCAACAGCCAGCTGTTGGCTTGGTGTGTTGGGGCCCTTAGAGACTAGCTGGTGTACGAAGTGGGGCGTTGAACGTTAGCCGATAAAGAGACGGATATTTCCTTTAGAAGTTGGCAGAGACCAAAAACAGAGGTAAAAGAAAGTGAATATTGGATTTACATTTGCCTACTGGCCTGAAATGCACCTCTGAATGAATACTAATGTTGCTTGGTGTCTGCAGGATGTGTAAATACGCAAACAGCAAACTAACAAATTGGTAACGTCACGTCACACATTTAAGATGAGTTATATGAGCAAAACAATATTAATTTTGCCTTCAAAAGTCTGGGGTTTAGTTACTCTTGAAATGAAAGTCTAGTAAGTTGGAGCAAAGCTTTTTTTAATATGTCTATGTGAAGCTGTTCCTTGTTTGCACTTTAAGTGCTGTATAGTTTTTAAAATTATTCTAGGAAGTAAAGAATCTCAAGTGGCTTCTGATGACAATTAACCACTAAATATCCCTTTTCCAAAATTTAAAAGACAACCAACACTTTGAAAAAATGGGTGAATCATCCACTTACACCACTGTAGATGTACACAGATTAAAAGCTAAGAAAAATGAACTTGCTTCGTCGTTCAAAGAGCGGCTCTCTGTTAAGGTGCTACTACACGGCAGTTACCTTTAGCTTGGGTCATCTTTTAAACAATGAAACGACATCTGTTTATGAAACCTGTGTATGACATTTACAAAGAAGTGTGAAATGTGTAGGTAGTGTGAGGTGGAGTCGGCGCTTTGTGTTCCGAACAGAGCGGTGACTCTAACCCATCCATCACTGTAAGGGATTGTTGTGCGCATTTACATTTTATACGCTGTGAAGGGAGCAAAGTGGGCTGCTGTTGCCTGTGATTCATTTGTTGTTGTTTTTCATTGGGATCCTGCAGAGGAGTGGAGGAGCCGGCGCTTTGTTTGAATGTCAGCAGCCGAGATAGAAAGAGACTGCTGTGCCCACTGAGCTATGTACAGTATGCCCCCATGATTATGATGGATTGTCCACTGTGAGTGCACATTTATGAATGTTAAGAGCACTTTTTATTCTAAGTGCATGTTCTGAAAGTCGGGCTGTCACAAAGAAATCTGAAATGCTGAAGTATTTCAGTCTTATCCATATGGAGGAGATAGATGAGAAGACTGAATTTAATACTTTAAAACTGCCCACAGCTCAGGCGATAATCCTTCTAATTCAACCCTCACATGAAAGTTTATTTGGAACTTTCAATCTCTTTCTAGTCATGTCCCCATTCAGCCCAGACCTTGTACAGTTTGACCTCAAGGCACTTTCATAGAGGATTTTTTTTTAAAAATATATTACACATTGTGGCACCAACAAATGTAGTTTCAAGCTGTTTGAGAGTAAAATTGTGAATTATGAACTAAATAGGTGTAAATTGTGCTGTGGCCTTCCAATCAACAGTGTTCAGTGTTTCCCTGCTATTGTTTTTTTATTATAATATTTTATTCAAACCTTCTGTTCTCATCAGTTAATAATTGTTTTGTCAGTGGTCAAGTCTCCACTCGTGAATTACTGCTGCTCCTTTGTGTTGCCTTTGATGTGTGAATGACAGTTTCATTATTTTGCTTGCTGGATTTGAGAAAATGGCGACCCGCCAACCTCTGTAGTGTTACGTAAAGCCTGTTACTTGGCTGAGTGTCTCACCACATATTTATATGCATCATGCATTATAGTCGCGACTCAATACAAAAACAATTGGGCTTTCAAAACAAGAGTTAGTACTGGCTGTGACACGGCAGATCCACTGTTGGAACTTTGCGGAGCTCAGCAACAGAGAAGTTTATCTAAATGAAGTGTGAAGTGTTGGTGCTGAAATATTTTACTGTTGAATCGACTGAACAACTAGAGCACCACATAATTTATTCTTATATCCATAGCTTTGTGTAGATGTGTAATATTGAACAGCATGCTCATGGCCATTCACTGGGTTGTTGGTGAATCGATTTGGTGCACTTAATGTACAGTTGGCCCATTTTCTAGCTCCATAAGCACTCAGCATACTTCAGTAAATAAACGCTGCATTCAGTTATTTGTTGGTTTGGGTCCTTCAGACTTTCGGACTGTTCTGGCTCAGTCACACAGTTTACACTTGTCAGACTTCTCTGTAACCTTCTCTGCTGTCTGTCATGGTCAACCTTCCTGTGGCCTTGCTGCAGCAACTGAGGCATTTGTACTTGTTTTGTGTGATGTTTTTTACACTTTTTGGTAAATAATAAACATATACAATGAAACTTCAATTGATAGCCTAGGCTATTGTCACTGACAATCACTGAAATTCATATTTGGGACAAGTGTCTATATGGGACAGGCCTTTAATTCCTTTCACTCAAAACTGTTGCTCAGCACAGAGGAGAAATACAATCAAATTGTTCATTTAAACCAGTATGAACATTACATATGAATTATAAAATCACTCATTTGATCTAGCTCCGACTGACATGCATCAGAGAGAGAGCGTGTTACGGCACTCCAGGATTACAGCGCCCAGCATACTGACACAACACCACCTTATCCTGTTAAAACAATGCTCACAACTTGGATTAATTTTTTTTCCAAAATGAGACCCTTACAGACTATATATCTTACTATATCTTAACATAAATATCTTACTGGGTAATTGAGGAATGGTCACATAATTTGAGGTAGACAACAACTTGGTTTTATACAGTCGAAGAACTTCTTTAACAGAGGGCTCAGTGGGGATGGATCACCTGCTGATTTCACTACAAGTGGATTGACTGTTGAAACAGGTGAGGTGCCTTACGTTCTTAATGCTGGCCTGAGTTGAGCTCAGACTGGCCAGTTCACACTGTGGCGACTTTTCTCTGCAGTAATTGAAAATGGTTTAGTCTCATAACAAATCTTTGGCCTGAACTGGGCTTTAGGGTAGGGAGGGTTTTAGGGCTTTGGGGTTTTGGCCTAAAAGACCTGGTTTGATCTCCACAAACTGGGCTAAACATGTCTTGATCTCTTGTTAAAAAGCACCTGTTTTTGTTTGTGTCAAACAGTGGTCCTCTGCTCCCTGAGTCTTGGCATCCGCCTTGTCCATGTGTCATGCCATCCTCCATCACCTCCTCCTGATGAGAAACTGAGCTCATATACATGTAAGCTAAACCATGTCATTTTAGCAATGTTGATACGATAAGTATGAAATGTACAAATGTAGGATATATGTGGTCTGCAGAAACACACAATGCCAACTTTTAATTCTTGCAATGTGGCTGCCTGCTAATCAATTAGGTGCTTTGGCTACCCTTTCTGTTTACATGTACTGTACATCACAGACTGTGCCTTTAAAGACACTTTGACAACATCTCTGTGATGATGAGAAAGAAATCACTCTACTTGGCTTGGAAACACCTCCTAATTATGGAAGAAGCCTGAGAGAGAGTGGTGGCTTCAAAGGCCTCCAACAAGGTTTACTACCAGCCAGCTGACTCAGCGTCAGCAACAACTTGGACACATGAACCCTGCTTGTAAAGGCTTCAGTCCTGATTGTGTGAAGTTACTGCATGCATTGATTAGAGTGGCACCTCTCATGTCGGCCAAAATTTTCCCTAAAGCTGCCAAAGCAACTTTGACTTTTCCTGTCCAGAAACTTCACTTAAAAATCTTGCAGCAGCTGCAGTGGGAGAGCCACTAAGTACTAACCTGTTTATTAACAGTGTTAAAATATACAACAGAGAACTACAGTAGCCACAGAGCCTTGTTTCCCTGTGGCTCTAAATCTACTCAGTAAAGTTAAAAGTCATAGTCTTATTTGATTTATTATATTATTAAGTTTGTCTGCTGTGACATAGTAAAATATATCGTCTAGTGTTTAGTACTCTACCCAACACCGCCCACGATATATTCTAACAAGCATGAACCGCCCAACGTGGACCCATGGGTTGTAGGTCAACCAGCACATCACCACTGTGTCCCTGGAAAAAAGTGTTTTAAGGGTTTGGAGGTGAAAAGACCTCAAAAAGAGCTGGATATTGTTAAAAGTTTAAGTTCAAAAAGTGAAAGTTTTTCAGATGTCTCAATGAAACTAGGTTCTATAAATTGCTTCATCATTTCAATGACTTTATTTTTATGTATGGCAATTTTATTGTAGAACAAGAGCACATTCAGGCCACAGAGGATGTATTATTTTTGTCAATTAATTTAATCGTCTTAAATTAATTAATTTTATCACCCTTATTAGAATATTTTAGCCATCTCATTTAAGACCCAAAGGAACAATCAGTCAGGACGAGTGACACCACCTCTGTGGATGCATGTTCAGGATGTAAATTAGTTCTCAGAGTCAAGGTTTCTCAATTCTGCCACAATAAGAAAACTGATTTGCCTGGTTGTACAAACCACAAAAACCTTAACCTTTAACTGACTACTCTTGTATAAAGGCACCATTTTTGATTTGTGAAGATTTTTTTTATGTCTGACAGGAGCCACTGCAATTTAGTCTTATTTGAGTCTCTTTGGAGAAAAATATTTCATTTGTGGTCCAAAATGCTTTAGTGCTCTTTTTAATATAACAAACTCATAACTCCTGAGTCTGAAGATCGGTGTTATTTGACTGTATTACACTGCCCTCAAATGGGGTTAAAATACTGAGTCCTCTCTCTCAGTCAAACAGCTTCTGTCTATATAAAATTCTGCTCATATATCTGCTTGTAATTATTCACAGCCTGTCAAAATCATTGCACTAAAAATTGATCTAATTTTGTGCTGAAACACTGATAACATAGTGGAGGCTATGTGGAGGTATTAATACAGAGCTTAATTAACCCTTGTTCTCATGTTTAATCCTCTGAAATACATATACGTTGCCTCTCTCAAATAAAAAATAAATAAAAAGAATCCTATTATTGCTTAACAAAATATCTGTATCACGAAGAGGACATTGCCCCATTTTAATTGTAGGTTGTAGGCACACAGACTGTTAGTTACCTGGCTGAGGTGTATACATGGCTGGATGTCCTCACAAATAATGATGTAAGCTGCTTGTCGTCTTTAGCTAGCTCATAATTAAGATAAGTGATTAACATTGTGGTGAACGCTGTAGATTTTTTTTCCGATCCTCGGGGGATGAATCGGTGCCATTTTGCTGGCTGCCTCCGTCTACTGCCTCTATTGTTAGTGTGGTCATTTTGTTTCGCCTTGTGGAGCCAAAGTACATAAACACCATTATCAGAGGAGCAGTTGGAGGGAGCGCGCTGCTGTCAAACAAACAATGGCCCTGTGGAATTACCTGCCATGACTCATACATGTCGGGGAGCCGCTATCACCCTCATTCAACCGCAGTCTGGGAGTCCTCAAGTTTTTTTGTTGTGTTCATTTGGCTTCTAAGTGATTGAGGAGGATCTGACTATTAATTAAGACTGTTGATTACTGTAATTTGTAATCATTCCTCCTATAATTTCTGCAGCATGCAGCAGTGCACAGAGGGAGGTCTATGAACAGTAACAATGGGCTTTTTTAATTTTTTTTTTTATCATGTGTATGTGCACTTTCTTAGCCCTACTTTGAATACCTTGATTTAATAATACAAAGTATTAATTAGTGGTATGCTGTTGGGGTTTTATTAGACCCATCACAGTAAAAGTGCGGTAATTGCAGCAAATGTCTGGCTGAAAAGTAAAGACAGTTTGCATCAGTATGAAGTCTCTGATGAGAAATGCTGGTTACTCCCTGCATTTAGGCTGTAGATTGTTTTTTTTCTGCAGTTTCCATCCTCAGCTTTTAACTTAAAAAAAAAAGTTCAGAGACAGACTTTCACTCTCATCACTATCGTAAACCGCAGCAGATCATCTGTGGATGTTGCTTTTAATCAAAAGCCCCAGCTGCCAGGTTGTATGAGGCTATTACCTATTCAGCCGGTCCTGCTCAATGGCTTGTTTTATACTGCCATCATTCAAGGTTATGCTGAACCTGATTTGTACTGTCATTACACAGGTTCTGTTGACATTTCAAGTGCACTCGAGCTGAATCATAGCCTTTAGCATGCTTTACGAAATTGCCCACGAGTGGACAGAAAATGAAACAATAACTTGAGTGAACATTACTCTGAGATATCCATCTTTATGTGTGATAGTGAAGCCATAAGACGGATTCTTCTAAGAGACAGTTTCTCTGGAGTTTTAATCAGATCTTGGGGTCATGGTTCCCACAAAGATGTCCTCGTTGTTTTATCTGAAACAATGCATTCTTTTAACAGCTGTTTCACTTTCTTGGGAAGAGTTTCTGGTTAGACAAGATCTTTTGCAGTATTTGGGTTTAAATTGCCCCAAACATAATCGACTTGCCACTTCTGTATTTACGAGCCTTTTTCTGTAGTAACTCCCCAAACAGAAAACATGAAAGTGTGGTTTGTGCTGCTCTCAGTTAGCAGACCAGTAATGTTGTCTATGATTGTTTCTTTTTGCAGTTGAGATGAAATTCAAATGACCAGTTTTGAGAGACATTGGCAGAGTCTGGCTGTACTGTTCGCGGTTATTAGAGCTGTATCAATAAGTAAGGCACTTCACATGTTGATTTTAATTACGGACTCAAACATTGGAGACAAAACATGATGCAAGTCATTTTGAATTGAACCTTGAAGAATCGCCCAGCATGACTCTGAAAGTTTCTAGCAGAGCAATACGGGCCAACTTTAGGTAGATATCTACTAATGCACATGCATGACAACCAGTCCTTGTTTTAATTAATCCAACCTTCAAAGCTTAAAAAAGCTTATCGTCTCCGTCAGCAGTCTCTCACAATAAAACTTGTACCAGAACTTGAGTAAGAAAAAGGATGGGTGGACACACATTTCTTAGGAAATGTGTCTCTTCATATTGCGCCAGTACAGTGGTGCAAGATGGCACCAATAACTGCCCAGTGAGACGATGAGCATGTAAATTACTTAATTTACACATGCCTGCAGGCATCAGACTCATAAAAGGCAAGACGGAGCCTGCCACTCTGAATCCATGAGTGAACAAGACATAACTCCTTAAAGAATGCCATCAGCTGTTTTAATTTTAAAGTTTACATCAGTTATTTACATAGAATAATAAGGCAAGGGATGCTGAATTTCATATACAATTCAAATTTGATGTGCTTTATATTAAAGTCTTGGGGTGTAAGAAAATATTGATATACTTGAGTATGGTAGTATGATCGTTTTATGACACTGGTTCGATTGTCAAAAACACTGAATTTTTAAATAATGGTTTAAATTAAAAAATTTGTGTCAATGGTTCATTTTTGTGTTGTGTTTAAACCCCAGTCTGCTACATATAATATCATATCTGAAACAATACATATAAGTTATTGTTTCAGGGACCTACACCTGGAAAGAGTTTGGTTGTTAGATATGATCAAGTCCAGAATTCTATAATTGTTCTACAGTTGAGAAGACAATGGTGGCATCAATGTGACACCAATGATCAAAATAGTTACTCAAATGACTCTTAGTCACTTTGGGCTCACTTCTTTAGTGAACTAAATAGTGAAAATAAACTATTCCGCAGGGTTATGCCACTAGCATTGACAGTTTTCCTAAAATTTGATTATAAAAAAAGCAATATATCACCTTTCTTATGATATCCAATATATTGCAATATATTGAATTGCCACCCCTGTATCCAGATACACATTGTATTGCTGGATTCGTCGACTAGTCGCCCGCATGTTTACAATAGCCTGCTGTGTAATAACAACAGGTAACAACCCTATTCAAGTGCTGGAATTTGTTTGAATTTGAACGCAACGCAGGCTCCGCTCGAATTAAGTTGTGTGAGTGGCGTGTTTATGACTGTGCGTAAACGCAGCATTTTGATGGTCATTTACACACTGACATAACAGTAACTGTGTCAGGTAACAAACTGCGTCAGGTTCGGGTCAGGCTCGCTTGTAATTGTCTCGGACTGGGGTCAAGTTCACCTGTGTGTGCAGACGTGTCTGTGTGTGTGTGTGTGTGTGTGTGCAGACGCGCAGCTTGTGAACAGGCAAGGCAGGCAGCTGCTTGGGGCCCCGAGCCACAAGGGCTATTTTTACCGAAATGTACCGAAAAGTGAAGAGGAGCTATCCATGTGGGGGTGAGAAGAGGAAGAAAAAAAGAGGATTAAGAAAAAAGAAAGAAAGACAGTGGTAAGTGGAGCAGATAATGATACAAGTGACTGCTGTTATTGAACAAATGCTGTTACTTTGTCTAACTAACGGGGAGACAGAATTGAATAGCAGCTAACATTAGCGTCAGGTGTGTATATGTCTATGGTGACCACTGCGATAAACTGAGCTGACGCTAGCTGATGCTAACGCTAGTTTACGCGAATGTAAGCTGCTGTTCAGGTGTCTCCCCGGTACGTTAGTCTAGCGTTAAGTTTGAAACGTAAAAACGGTATCATTGTTATATGTGTATTACTAAGCAAGCGGAGCTGGACCGTCACCGACTCGAGTGCGGCGAGAGTTTCTGATGTGAACCCTTCTTCATTAGAGCACAGTTTAGACAAGGTTTTTCATGTTATTTAATTTTTATATGTATGGTATAGTATGTGAACATTTGGAATAAAAAAAAAGTTTTGATTTCATACACTGAACAAAAATATAAAGGCAACACAAAAGACCATTTCTCTCAAATATTGTTCACAAATCTGTCTAAATCTGTGTTAGTGAGCACTTCTCCTTTGCCAAGATAATCCATCCCACCTCACAGGTGTGGCATATCAAGATGCTGATTAGACAGCATGATTATTGCACAGGTGTGCCT
>JAPZEB010000001.1:30110841-30129037 GCA_029783705.1 Chaetodon striatus
AACTTCTGTCAGCTGCCTTTTAGATCTCTCGTGGTGGTTCGCATGCAAAACATGTTGCCAAAATGTATCATGCGTGCCGCACATGATCCTGTCCCACTGGCTGTATCGTTTATACAGATATCATTGGGGCACTGTTGCTCCCTCTGATGCCGGCTCATAAGTGATGCTGTACCCCCAATTCTGCAGTTGTACCTTAAATACAGAATGGTGAGGAGGCATAATGGTATGAAATTACGCCTTGAAGAGGCAATGTAAAAGGGGCTAATGTGTAAACCTGTGTTACGGATATCATCTGCTGTGAGGTGGACTGAACAGTACAAACGCTAGAAACTAAGTTTGCTTATAACTGCCACATATAAAGGCTGTGTGAAAATCTAAGCATGCAGATAGACAGGGGAATAGGGGGTTATGCTGGCTGCAGTAAAGGTTTAAGAAGGTTTCATCTGTTCTTCTTAATCGTGTGAGGTCTTGGGTAGGGGGGTCCCTCTCCACTTGATGCCACATTTAGGTCTTTAAGGTCACATGTCAATCACGGCACAGTCAGTTGTATTACTTAAGCTGTATTATGGCGTAAAACTAGTTATTTCATGTCCGCGCTTTTTTACTTGGCACTTCAGGTGGTTACACTGCAATTTAAACCTTTCACACCTTGAAGAAAAAGTTGGACATTTTAAAAAATTAGTTTTCTTGCTGAGTTAATGAGAAGATTGACACTGCTTTTGTAGTACAGGGTGGTATCAATCTTCCCATCTAGCTAACTGCAAGACAGCAAAGAAGAGTATTTCTCAAAATGTCCATTTGTTCCTTTAAATGTATTGTAAGTTCATATGCAACGTAATAATTCCACGCAATTATGACTCTTTCTTCCTGGCCATTACTAGGACTGGCCTTGGTGCAGACTCTATGGCTTAAAGATAGCACACTGTATCTGAACACTGACTTCCATGAGGGCATGTAGAGTATGCAGAAAAATGACACAGTAAAAAGCAAATACTGGTGTGTTGTCATGTTCTTACGACAGAAAATCAAAAGCTTTCAACTCATTCTCTGCCTGAGAACAGACCAGAGGTATCCATTCATACAGTAGCACTGCGTTTTACTGAGAACAGCAAGTTAACCAAGTAAATATGACCGAACCAGAAACCAGCAATCAGAACAGCAGATCAGGGATGGAGCAATGAAGTTAGGCCCTCTTGCTGATTTTGGACAGCACAAAAAAATCTAAGATGTTCCTCATGCAACTAACAGTCAAATGAAAGTGTTGCCAGTGCAAATGTACTTTCACATTATATGTCAATGAGTGATGTATTATAAACATTTTCAATTTTGTGCTCTTTTTTTTTCCAGTGCAATCAGCCAGATCCTGGAAGATGTGCCTTCATGTCAGATCTTATCAGCCAGATTTCATCAGCCTGACTCATCACCTGTAAACATCCGGTTTTGGTGCCTATCCTGCAGAATCACAGAGTAAGATCTTTTTTTAAAAACAGCTTTTTTTCACCAAGTTCAACACCCAAACAGAAGAGGCACAGAGAACAATGTCTACATACAGGAGCCACGGGAAATCGACCAGAATGCAAAGTTTAGACTCTGGGCAACACTCTCCTTTGAAATCTGAAAACCGCCGTTTCTATCACAATCTTCACCAAATACTGCAGCAGAGTTTAACAGGTTTCGACATTTAGATATTCATGAATTTTCTGGGAAGACAAAAATGGGGAAATTGCAGGTGATAACCAGCTTAAAAACCATGGAAGGTGGCAACACTACAAAATGTCTACTTTATACATCACAGCTAACGTTTAAGCAAACCATCCTGTTGTGCTTTTTTTTCAGCTGTCACAGACATTGTTTTCCCTTCACTTTCATACAATATGAAAATCAGTTAGCTGAGTCATGAACTTGAGTTGACTAATCCATCACAGTCCATCATTTATGTCAGTCACATTATCATGGCATGCAGAGGGACTTTGACTGTATTCGAAGGATTTGCACTCTATTGTGACATAAAAGTGTTCTCACCAATGCAGAAAATGCATCCGCAACTCTGAAATTGTATAGCATACATGTCAGCTGGTAACAACAAGGCTCTGCCATATGTTAGTAGCACAGCTCTGTGGATGGACATATCGGTTGGGTAGCTGGTCCACCACTGTGGTCTTGACATAAATATCTCAACACCTGTTAGATCTATTAGGTCATGGTCCCCAAAGGACTCGAAATGACTCTGGTGGTCCCCTGACTTTTTCCTTAGCGCCACCAGTAGGTCAAAGTTTTCACTTTCCCTGCAAAAAAATCTCACCGTCTACTAGACTGTTTGACACCAAATTTGTATGGTGCCACCATGTGGTTTAATTGTGAATCTGGAGCTGGAGCTGGAGCCTATCCCAGCTAAAATTGGGCGAGAGGCAGGGTACACCCTGACAGGGCTTGGCAGGGCTATTGCAGGGCTGACACTTAGAGACAGACAACCATTCACACTCACTCACAGTCATTTAGAGTCCCCAACTGTGGGAGGAAACCGGAGTACCCTGAGAAAACCCACACTGACACGGGGAGAACATGCAAACTCCACACAAAAGGGCTCCCTCCTGGGATCGAACCAGGAACCCTCTCGCTGTGAGGCGACAGTGCTAACCACTACATCGCTGTGCCTATTATACCTACCTACTGTATACCTATTTTTTCTTATTACACACAGAAATACAACTGCACACCTGAACGAAAGCTTATTTTATCGATCTAACACAAGCTTAATTGCCTTGTTAAACACTCCTAATTCAAATTTGACAGAAGCAAAATACAACTCATCAAAACCGCCTCAGTCTTATTAGTTGTTTAATTAGTTAGTCCACTGTTCCAACAATCACCAGCTCAGGTTTTGTTGAAATAAACTCTTAATCCACCAAGTTAGATGTGAAAAAAAGCTGTTTTTCCCCATAGATTCTCTCTGCAATTGTTAGCCAGTTGTTTACAGTCCTGTAATGTTATCCCCACAACTAGCAGTCGCCAGGGTTGCCAGCTCTGCTAGAGACTGACCTCTGGTGGCACTTGATGTGTACTACATACAATACATCCTTACTACAGCCTCTCCATGTGAGTTTAACAGAAAGAGGAATGTCTATACTTTTGATAGTATTGAAAATCATACCGTTGGATTTTCTAAATACCCTGATATACTGTGATACCATGCTGCCACCTAACACTGTCATTTAAATCTCACTTTGTCCAGTATTTTTGTTCATTAATATTGCGAAAATGGAAAACACTCTGATCGTTAACACTTTGAGTATGTTTGCGTGTTTACATTAAGTCAGTATAAGTATAAAATCTTTGGCACAGAAGAGTGAGCTGTGTCAGGCTTTAGCTACCTAGGCAATGCTTGCTAGTAGGATTGGTCAATTGTTGGTTTTGGCCATCTCATGAGATTTGTTGTCAAAAAGGAAAAACAAAAGGATATTCCAGAATTAAGGAACTTAAACTCACAGAAACATTGGCATGGTCATATTTAAACTTTCACACTTGAAGCATAACTCCAGTGTTTACCTGGAGGGTAATACAGGCCTTGATCACTAGGGGTTACTAATGTTATATTACCTTTACTGTTCTCTTAGCTGTTTGCTGAATTTACGCCTCGCTCATATTATAAAGCTTTTGTCTGCAGTTTGAGGGATCTTATCTCAGTGATACAATGATACAGCAGTAAGTTGTCATTCCAATCACACCGCTGCCTTCTGCAAGAGAGGCGCTGCTTTTTTCAGTCTAGCAAGCGTGTTTACCTCTGCCTGAAGAAAGTTGAGAGCAAAAAGTGGGTCATGCTTGGGATAAGTGCTGCTATATTTGTCAAAGGAATCAAACTTGCAGGGACAATTCATGCCCATCATGTCCAGAGCTGAGAGTTTTCTGTGCCACCCGATAATTACCTCCCGGCCACAGTTTTTGTGAACAATGCATCGGTCTACAGTGGAGGTGCCCGCTTAATCCATGACTTATTCTGCTCTCACAGCAGGTTGGGGTGAAAGAAAAAAAACTCCATCCCACCATTTTCTTTCCTGTTACTGAATAAGAAGAACCATTTTTAAAATTGTTGCGCAGAAAATACACATAGAACAAAAATTATCTTTTGTGCAACACTTGCAGCTCAATTCCTGTCATGCTGAATTGCATCCACCACTTTGTAGTTTCTGCCATCACATTTTCACATCGGAGAAGCTCTTTTTTTTTTTTTTGCGAGTACCCCTGAGGAACACATTATTCATGTTCCTGAAGAGAAGTGACGGTCAACGAGACTCCAGCTGTGGCTGACAATATAAAGTTAAAGCATTGATTCCCCTGAGTGCCATTAAGATGCCCCTCTGGAGCTGCCCCTGGCTTTATAAGTCTCTCATGGTGAAGAGTCACGACCTTCTCATGGTTTCCACCCCCTCCACTCGACCTATTAAAGCCACACTAGACCTAAAACTCTCCAGCGCAGCTGAATGGAACAACACACACTGTTTGCTGAAGCTTCACCTCCAGTCTGCAGCTCTAACTTCAGAGGAAAAGTATTGTACACTGTAAGCCAGGTTGTGAACTGCCAACACTATTCCTCAGTCCCTCCAAGGATAAAACCTTCAGTCTGTGCAGAAAGTCACACCTCGGGGTTTATGTTGGCTGGCTTATGCCGACTTTTGTTGGTATCATGTGTGTGCCTGGCAGATAAAAACATCAACTGCCAAAATGTCCAGTGGGAAATGGGCAAAATAAATAAATAAATTCATTAACAGCATATTAAATAGCAAAATATTGTGTGACCTATAAGAGATGTTGCCAAGACGACTTAAATATAAACTTTAATTATGCAGAACAGATTTTAAGATTTTAATCATCTATTTATCCACTGAAGCCACACAGAGTGCATCCTTTCCTCCAAGCAAATCCCACATCCACGGCAGTCACGAGGCTCGAGATCAAGCGGCAGCAGCAGGGGGCAGTGACAAAAAGCTGTGGTTGAGTTGGACAGTTTCCAGCAGCTCCCAGTCTGTAAAAGAAGTCACAGCCACACTCACATCTCGTTAGATTTGATTCAGATTTATTAAAATGCTATCAGACCCATTTATCAGTTTGTTCGCAGTCTCCAACTGTTTTAATTATGACTGAGGAACCCAATAAAATGCTTTACAGGCGATCTGTAATTTCTGTCCATGGTTCAACCTCCATTTTACATGACTGTTCACGTAAATCAGCATCATATTAGTCGGCTGCTGTATATAAACCATCTTAGCAGACCTGTCACCCTGCAAATACAAAGATAAATTGAAAACATTAGCCTAATAGTCAAACACAAAGGAAAGAGATACATCACTGTAGCTTTTATTACAGATCAGTCAGATATAGTCAGGCCTTCACATCTGTACAGATGTTTTTTTAAGAATCCTCACCTCCCACTCACCATAAGTGGTTGTGTTGCTAAATACTTCAATGTGTGTTCGGTTAAGAGAATAAATCTTCAAATCAGACAAAGAAAAGTAAAACCTCTCCAATTCAACAAAAATGAAAAGTCATATTTAATGCACATAACTGAACATATGTCTGTGAAGGTTCTCAGTCTGTCTGCCTGGCTCTAACAACTGCGGCTCTCTCATGAGATTATCGTTCTTCTGCTGAGTCAGGATGAAAGTCCAACACAAATCTAACCAGTACGCACTGTGTAGTTATTGGTGTTGATGGATTCTGCGGAGGCCTGGTTCATCTACGAAGCCAACGATCTTCCTCTCAGCTAGTCAGTGTAGTTAGGTGACAACATCACAGATCGCATTCTCCAGGTAGACCTTCAACACACTGCAGGTCTTGTTGTAGATCATGGTCTTCACTCCAACATGGTGAGCCACATGGTGGAGAGCGGGCTTGGTGATTTATGGTGATGCTTGGCACACAGAGTCCTTTTCCTCCTTTACCTCTGCCACGAAATCTCCCATTAGTCACTCTGTTCAGTAGACCACTTCTTCATTAAGCTTTTTTTCCAAGTTATTTTAATTTGAAGTGTTTTTGCCATCTAAGTATAGGCTCCGGCTGTAAGTACCATGTGCATGGTACTTACAGCCGGAATTCTGGAAAATGAACAGCCGTCAAAAAATAAATAAATAAAGTGTAGCGCTGGTTGTACATAAACTGTAATCCAGTTTAAGCCAGTTCCACACTTTACGTGGGTAACTCTGGAAAAAAAAAAAACAACATCTTTTTCTCCCCATTTTGGCCTTCAATCCAAACAAAGCCAACATTTTCCATCACAACAACTGAGCTTTTCAAAAGCTTTTGAGTAGATGAAAGAGCAGTTAGCACTGTTGTCTGCACTGAAGGCCCTGGTTTGAGCACTGCCAAGGGTGTCTGGGGCTTTTATTTACTGAGTTGGCATGATCGCTCTGTGTTTACATAGCTTTCCCCAGCTCCTATCGTTTCCACTATGTCACTTTGTCCTAGTATGCAATTATCTAATGTCCAATAGGAAGGAATGTCGAGGACATCTTCTGTGCCATTCCCTGTGTCTTCTATAGCCTGTTTCTTGTCACCTCCAGCCCTTTCTATAATCACTCATTTGATGAAGCTGTACAGGTGTTGTCACTGACATATCTTGCCTCTGCCACATGACTGCACAAGTAAAAAAAAAAAAAGGATTTGATTAAGGGGTCACGGTGAATATAAAGCTGTTTGCAGCTGTGTCTGGCAGAACAGCCAGTTCACTGAACCCCACTTTCTACCAGATGAAGGCAGTGATGTAAAATGGCAGTGATTAACAAAAGAGTGAGACCTCCAAGCTTGGCACACACAGCAGTGGTACACACTGATGCTATCCACCAGGCTGCAAATTTGGGCATTATGGTGGTGAGCGTTTTAACTGTGTGATTAATGGGTAATGAGGGGTTTTCAGCAGACACAGCGGGACTCTGCTGCATGGCTCTATTCCCTGGGCTGTAATAGTCAGGCCCTCATTCAACAACTGCTGCTCATCAGACACTTATTTCTTTATTATATAGAGCATACTGCTTTTATGTCTTTCTGGGTTATTGTATGCAAAACCATTTCATCTGTTGACAGTGGACACAGTTTGAACATGAGGCAGAAGCGTTTTGATCAAACCAAACTCTGTAGGAGTCATTTAGTTTTTCATCAGCTGAAAGTGAGCTTTATAATTACAGTTCTGTCTTATTCTGGTGGCGCACTAATGCCATGATGCAAAGTCGCGTTGAGTTTCCTTCAGTTTGCTATGTCAGGGCACATCAAAGTGTATTAGTGCTCTCACATCATGGTCACTCACCACTTCCAAAAACAGAGGGTGTGGTGCCTTTGACCAGATAACTGGCACAGAGCAGAAGTACTGTTGCTGTGGTTACCAGCACTTTAATATACCTTGTGCGCTGATTCACAATCACGATTAAATTGTTGGACTATGTTCGAGATTCCTTGTTATACGGTTTTAATAATAGGGTTGTATAATTTCTTTATTAGGATCAGTAAAATTAACACATGAACAAAAAAGTCAAGAAGTGAGTTTTCAGTTGAATCTTCAATGAGGATACAAAATTAGATACTTTTCTAAGGGCAAATTAGTTCAGGCAAAAGCTCGATCATCTTTAATAGTAGTATCTATGTTAGGCTTACCTCTTTAACATTGCCACACCTATTATTGTATTAATCATGAAAAGAACAGTGTGATTTAGGGGGATTTAGTGGCATCTACTGGTTAGGACTGCAGATTACAACCAGCTGAAACTGTTGGAATTTCTTCAGTGTCCATTGTTCAGGAGGTTTTTAACTGGGAGCCGAATTACCTGCAGAGGTCTCTTCCTCTCCAGAACAAACAGCCTTGGTGATTTAAACCATTCAAAACTGAATATAGCTGCTTCATGTTGAAAAAAAAGTCTAGAGCCAGTGGTTTGTTTGTCCATTATGGGCCACTGTAGAAATATGGCGATCCCCTTGGGCAAGGACGAGGTCTCATTTTAAGGTAATGAAAACACGATTCTTATTTTCGGGTGATTATACACTAAAGAAAACATACTTATTATATTATATTCCATTTCCAAATAATTTAACATCAGGCTATAAAAGCTGTCTTTTACTGCCCTCTCTGGTTGAAGGTTTCACTTCTGTTTATACACATCATCACTGCAAGGTTTGTACCTGTAACCACACCAAACAGTAATGTCATAGTGTACCAACACACCCTGGGGTTCACCTCTACATCACTGCAGAAAGATAAGACTTTAAACCTCTTGAAGTCAGCAAAAACAAGGTGCTACAGGAGGTTTTGAGTTGTTATTTAAATTTTAAAGGGGAACATTACCTAAATGAAGAATTCCAACGTTATTTCTGTGGTCTTAGAAAGTTGAATCAATATTTGTGAACACGAGCTACTCTCTCTCAAAGAGGGAAGTCTCAAACTTGTGATGTCATCAAGTATAAAGTCTGGGGTGGCTCTGTAGACATTGAAAGGTGTTTTTTAAATTCAAATGAGCTTTATTCCGTTTTAGGCTTCTCAGTTCTGAAACAGAAAATATACCGATGTACTCTGAACACTCCTCTGGGTGCTCTGGGTCTCATCTACAATCTCTTTCCCAATTCATTGTCTGTGGAGCAGTCCCAGACTTGATGGGGGAGCCTTTTTGTGCGGAGCTGGCATGTTCTCCCAGTGTGTCAGTGTGGTTTTTCTCCGAGTACTCCGGCTTCCTCCCACAGTCCAAAGACATGCAGGTTAGGTTAATTGGTGACTCTAAATTGCCCGTAGGTGTGAATATTAGTGTGAATGGTTGTCTGTCTCTATGTGTCAGCCCTGTGATAGTCTGGTGACCTGTTGAGGGTGTACCCCGCCTCTTGCCCAATGTCAGCTGGGATAGGCTCCAGCCTCCCCGCAACCCCTAACACGATAAGGGGTTATGGAAAATGAATGAATGAATAAATGTCTTTGACTGTATGAATAACATATGAATTTTAAAAATAGGCGTAGTTCCCTTTAAAATTTCCAAAGAGGATAAATATATGTGACTTTATAGGACATTTGAATAGCACACAAGATATGTAAACTGTTTTTCATGAGACTGAATGCTGCAGTAAATGAGTTTGACATCTTGGGCTGCAATAGTTCACTTACTTATTAGTTCATTTTGCATCATATACATTGATCAGCCACCACATTAAAGCGACCAACAGGTGAAGCGAATAACATTGATCATCTCTTAAAGTAACAATCACAGAACACGTTGTGTTTGTGATATTGTCAGTCTGAAATTCTCTATTTTGTGTGTGTTTTTTATTTTACAGGTGCTACATAAGTACCTGAGAAGAGGATAACAGCTCTGGATTAGTAGTTTCAGCTTTTAAGATGCAACAGATGTGTGAAAAGACTCCGGTCTGCGGTCTCTGCAGATGTTACAGACTGTGCGTTCTGAGTAATTTTATACTCTTATGTAAGGAATAATTGCATTATTACATTTGCTGATTTCTGGATGGCCAGTGTGTTCTCAAAGTACATTTGCTTCACACTACACCGACACGCGGCCTGAATTTATGTACAACATTTTGAAGATGATTAAACTAAAAGATGAAGATTTTACTTCCTTTAAAGTTGAAGCCAGGTCGCGTTGACCCTGCGTGTAGCTGCTCTTGATTCTTAGAAATATCAGAGCATATAAAAGCTGATTACTTGTGCTATTACTATAATAACAGAAATTATATTATCAGGCCGACATGTCAGGAAACTACAGTACAAGGCAGGAATGAATATGATGGAACATAAAGAGATCCATCACGTAAAATAGAGGCACTGCTGAATGTCATTTATCTCATCAGTGACTGAGCCCCATCTCGCCTCCTGTGGGTTTAATTTGACTCCTGTTCTGCTCCGACAAACTCTAAACTCTGGCCTCCATCTCCGTCAGGCGGCTAAGACCCATAGCGAATGAGCTTTCCGAGTGCTGTTTTTGAGGTCACTTCTGTTCGTGCGCAATTGGATATCTCGCTCGCCTGTTTCCTGATAAGAGAGGGTCTGCTGGTTGCCCCTCTTCTGCTGACCTCACGGTGTGTGAATGCGGGACGATGGCGGGCATTGTAATGTGTTGACAAGCACAGATTGAAAACAGCTGGGCCACACAACAATCCTGCAATCTGGAGAATGGGACTAAATTATAGAGCTAATCCTGTTGACATTTATGTTGCTGCCAGTCCATGCTTTCTCTGACGCCCTACGCCTCGCTCTGTCTCTTTCTGTTTTGCTGTTTGTTCACTTTAGATTCGGTACAGCCCTGAAACAGAAGGCATATGTATCAAGAAATATCCAATCAGTGCAATTTTAGCCCAGTCAGTACTGATTTGTTGACGATACAGTTGGGCTTACATTGTATGAAAAGCGAGTATTTTCAGAATCGAGGTTACATACAGATTGGTTACAAATTCAAGAAAAAAAAACGTCTTTTTTGTTTTTAATTTTTCACCACAAGCAAGGCCTCACTGCGCCATGTTATTCTTCAAGACTCTTGGACTCTACGGGAGGGGATGGTATATCATTTTTCCAAAAGATATTCCATCATTTGGTCATTTGACAAACCATGGTGGTAGTGAGCACTGTCTAACACTTTGGTGCAAAGTCTCCCATAGGTGTTGGTTGAGATCTGGAGTCTCATTTATAAAACAGTGCGTAGGATCCATGCTAAAAATGTTGAAAAACAGTTTCAACAATCAGGCTTACATCTCACCATCTTCATCGCCACTTTCCCGTCTCCACAATGTTTGTAAGCATGGGTCAAAGTTTCTCCCATCAAGTCTGCTTTCATAGGTCACAACTTTTGCAGGGGAAGTGGTGTTTGCCTCTTTCAGGCCTCATTTTGTGTGTATGCAATGTTTATAAATGTGACACCTGGTGATTGTGAAGGCCATTGCAAAAGTTTGACGTTAACTCATCAAACCCCTTAGTGACACCTAGTGCCCTGTATGGAAGCATCTGCAACTGACCAATCCTAAATTCCACCTCCCCTTAGTTACAGTTGCTAGGTTGGACAAGCTTGAGAAAAAGAAACATGGCGACTAGTTCCCACTAAGTGTTGTGTAATACAGTTTCTGGGCGTCAGGCAATATAGCTTTAAGCAGCTGACAGCAAGGACTACAGAATGCGATGGTAGTATAATTCACCACGGGACTGCAGATGTTGTGTAAATGACATGCAAATTTACTTTGAAGCGACACCTAGCTTTACAGAGATAATATAAACAAGGGACTTTAGCCTTAATTCAGCTAATGATCATTCATGTCATTTTTAAATATGTCAGCAATCAGACAATCAGTCCTTTCCCAAATCTCTTAAAGGCACCAAGGATTTAGGGGCATCTGTTGGCAGATAATATTCAAAACTATGTTTGCGTTAGTTTATAATCACCTAAAAATGAAAATTGCTAAGTTTTTGTAACCTTAGACTTAGTCATTTATATCCTCATGTGGAGCGGGTCCTCCTTCCTGGAGTGCGCCATGTTGTTTCATGTTACAGTAGCTCAGAACAGACAAGCCAAACATTGGCGCAAGATAAAGCTATTCCCATTTTCTCGTCAGCCACCGTAGTTTTCCCATAGGCTTGGCATACAGGAGAAGTTTCAGTTCTGCAAGCTTATCTCTTGATGCCACTAAATCCTACAAACTGTACCTTTAATTTAACCTCAGAAATAGAAGAGGCAATTCTGGCTTGTGCTGGTGATCCGACATTTGGCTAACTCCTCTCGATGGAGCTACATGTTAGCCAGCAAGTTAGCTAGCGTTTTGCTGTCATTTACTAACCCAAGATGCATCTATATACGATTTAAAGTGTCCGTGAAGATCATTAGACAAAGGTAATGTGTCTAGTGACACCTTTACAAGTCCCCCAGTCACATCTTTCAACCATCTACAAAATTTGGTTTCCTTATCATAGACTAGCCTAGCACATAGCATAGTCACATGTAACAGGAAATAGGAAAGTCGACTGAGAGTCTGCCAGGTACCAAGTTTGCTCAGCTGTTATTGGAGCATAGAGCAAAAAGGGGCAAGACGGAAAGGTCAATTGTTAAGCTTCCTCTTTTATTTATTTTAAGTTAAAGAATAATGGTTGCCATGTCATGAGCCACATAGAGATATCCCTCGATGTAGTCAAGACATTGGTGGAGCCTTCAGCTGAAGATCAGATGGCTGGATGCTTCCTGAGCGTACTGGATGGATACAAAGCTTTGAAATATTCAGAATTTGGCAGTGATGAAAACACCACAAGTTCTCACATCTAAAAGAGAAAAAATGCTTTCCAAAATATGAGATAGATCTTGGGTCTCATTTATAAACACTTTGTACACACAAAACGAGGCGCACGCCAATTATGGCTTTGGTTCACATGTACATTTTTAGTGAGGATCCTATGCATTGTTTTATAAATGAGACCCCTGGTGATCCTGTCAGCAGGACAACAACAAAGTCAGACACCTAATGTGACACTTAGCATAAAGATAGATCGTATATTGTAGCTTTTCAGTTGGGAGTCGTCTCAAACTGAAGGTAAAGGGGTGGAAATGAGTCCCATTGGCTGTACGTTGAAATGACAGCTGACAGAGGCACAGAAAAGAACATTTTTACATTCTGACAGAAACAAGACTGCACAGATGTCATGGTAAAATCAGATGGGTTCAAGTGGATAGAGGAAACACCCTCAGTTACCCGAATGAGCTGGAAGCAGGAAAGAAACAGCATTAACAGAGAGAGTAAGAAAATGAAAAGTAGTCTTAATGACTAAACTTCTGCTCAGTTTCATTTGTATTCTGTCTGGTGTTTTTCAGATGTTCAGGTTACAAGTTTCAACAGCATTAAAGTACTTCATTTAAATGCAAAGGATGTCCTAACTACATGTTAAAATATAGTCACTGAAATTCTGCTGAAACTTATGTAACCTCCACTTTTCAACCATCTTCCTTATGTAACCTTCACCTTTTCAAGTCCATCTTTCCAGTAGTGAAATACTTTTTCAACTGCAGCACAAGACTGAAAATTGGGACGTTAAGTTTAAATATATCTGCTTTGTACAAATCTAACATTTTCGTGGTGTGCAAAAACTTACAATGCCAACATTTATTTTGGCGACTGGGTTGTTTTTTTTTTTGCAAAGCTGAAGTAGACAGAGAAAAGTCCTTGAATTAGGATTCAATAAAATCTGTATTCATTTTGCTTTTTCTTTGTTTTTCCTTGGCCGGCTGTGGCTGGTAACAGGAGCCTTGGTGTACATCTGCTGTGCTTCAGTAGATAATTTCATCAGTGATCTTGATGTGTATGAAGAGACAGAAAGTGTAGAGAAACAGAATTTTGAGACACTTAATTGCTTCTTTTTTAACTTATTAAAAGCCCAAAAGGCAGAAATTATGTTGCCTCACCGCCTGCCCAAAGACAATTTAAATTCCCCTTCCTTCCCTTTTCTGCTCGCTGCTCTGCAACACTCATATAATGTGTTTTTCCCTCTTCAGATTTTTTGGTTCTGGATCAGTGCTTGCAGAATGCTGCTATTGTTTACAGTCTAATTTGAGAGCATGTAACAGTGACCTGCATCCCAACGCACACATAATACCATCCCTGGTGTAGAGCACACTTGCAAGGGCGGAGCAGGCGGTGCACACTGTGTAACTGCCATAATCACTAAGCAGACACCGCTGCTCTCTCCCTCCCTGGTTTGTGTTGATGCAGGTAACCCAGACAACCTGACAATGTACACAAATTAGAGGCAGGCAGGAGAGGGCTATGATTAATGGTTCTCAATAAGGACAAGCCCCAGAGGAGAGAGGACCAGAGCAGCAGTGCTTATAAATCCCAGGGATTCTTTGAGGCAATGAGGAGGTGGGAGGAGGAGAGGTCGATTTGGGAGCTGGAGGAAGTGATGGGGGGTGATGCTGTGTGAAGCAAAGAGGAGATGCAGGACTCCTTTTTGGTGTCTGTGCTTTTAACTCCTCACACAGAGCAAACTTGAAGCCTGCAGGCTGTAGTATCTCCATACACTTAATGAAATCTGTTCTACTTTGTCAGCTGCAGTGTTGTTAATTTGCCCCATGAGACTGGAAATTCTTTGAATAATCTCCACTGTGACAAGTGAGAGCAGCCTACCTATCTATTACAGAGCATTCCCATATCCTCACCGACTTTCGTTTGAAAAGCCTTTTTCTCACCTCCAAAATTGGAAGTTTCTGTGGCCTGAACGGGGGGAACTTTACAGATTGATGGCTGAGAATATTCTCAAATTTTCCGTCCGCAGTACAGTTTAAAATATGCCCCGGATAAACGCGGACGCCTGTTATTGTTGATGCCACGCTGTGACTGATTGGACGCACTCAAACGCTAGAAACCGACGTGGCGTTGCAGTGAAGGAACCCCTGCTCCTGTGATGTGGACCGTTCCTCCGTTCCTCCTCCACATCCAGTCGAGGTGAGAGGGGTGCTCAGCGCCAGACGGACCAGAGCGGGTTAGTGTGGATACGCAGCGGAGCGCACGGCTGAGGACTCTGTACAGCGCAAACTCCAACACAAATGGATATTTACGTGGCTTTGTTATCCCTTTTCTTTTTTACCAAACCAGGTAAGCACAAGCCGCGTAGCACAGGAGGGGATTTGGTTGCGAGTGACACGCGCTTCTTAACGTCTTTTGCGCTTTCTCAGTTCGCACCTTGCGCGCCAGCATGTCCGATTTGTTTGGTAGTGTCTTCGGACTGCAGCGTATTGCTTTTTAATCAGCTGCAGTTTGTTGAGTTAATATTTTAAAACAAGATGTGGTAAAAAAGAGATGACACCTTTTGCCTCGCCGTGTGCGCACAGTGCACCTACAGCCCGCGGAGAACACAGGTGTTGGCTGCGGGCACATACGGTGCATTTTAGTGAGCAGGATTATCAATACTCTGCGTGGAAATAAAAACAGCGCGACTTTTTCACCCCCACACACACAACTAGTCACATAATCAGTGTCTGTTTGCAAAATGAATTTAGTTAAAACCCTGTCAGGTTTAATCCTCTCAGCGGGCTTTTAACACACCGCTTCACATCCTCTAACCTTCATCTCTCTTCCGCAGCTTTGGCTTTCGGATCAGATCAAGACTACCAGATTGATATCATCAATGAACTTGACCTGGCAAATGCCACCTATGGAATTACCCAAGTGGCGGGGCTTCACAACAGCAGCAAAGCCTTCCTATTTCGAGGTAACGCACACACACGCACGCTGACAATCTCTCCCTCATTAGTCGCGCTGCTCAAGTTCAGAAATGTCTTTGTCTTCTCTGTCGTGGCTGCGCGCGCACGCACAAACACACACATACATGCACGCACATGCACGCACGCACGCCCTTTTGTTTCATTAGTTAGTGTGAGCAGAGCCACGCAGCGCCACACCTTTTTGGTGTCACAGTATTAGCCGGGATGCTGAGACGGAGCACTCCGGGGAGCCTCCTCTCATAATTACTCCACATTTAATTCGTCCCGAGCAGCAGATGCTCGGGATCTTTCTGGACACGCATGAGCGCTCAGTGTGTAGGATTTCTATAACACTTGCACTGTTTCCAATGGCATCCGGCGTTTTGTAATCCCAACAACTGGTGGTTAATGGGTATCAGGTGTGAGGACCCTGAAGGGCACACAGCATGTGGTGGCTGCTCCGGAGCCACAAAGAAAAAGAAAACCACCATCACATAATTACAGATAAATGTCAGAGCCATAAGTCCTAACAGGAGAATAACAGTGACATAATATTTAGGGTGAGGTGTGTTACCAGAGTCAGAAGATAACTTTGCTTTGCTCACTTGCTTCTCTGCACTCTGCAAATGACTCTGAGTATTTTGTGGGGCTTGTAGTGCCCTCAGCTTTAAATAAAGGCTGAGTTATTGGAGAATAGAAAGAGGAAAGAGTGGGATAAAGCGAGAGAAGATAGAGGAAGACGATGATATTCAAAGGTTTGTTTGAGAGAGACTTTTTTTCTGCTTGTGTGTTTTCTTTCCCGCTTGGCTGCAACTACAGAAAAGTTGCCAAAAAAAAACTTTAATGGAAATGTTATTATTGTATTTAAAACTTTGCAAGGTGTTTTTTTAATGGCTTGAAATTCGAAGGCATTATGTATGAGGTTCTCATTAAATTCTCATTGGAGAGTTATTGTCTCATCATGGCCCAGTGCTGTTCCAACCTGGACGGAAATGCAATGCTGGGGAGAGACACTGAGTCTTTTTTACTTTTTCTGGCATGGAAATATTCAAATTCAAAGATACTGGCACAAACACCGGCAGCTTGAATCCCAAATAAGCAGCACTGGGTGTTGAATATCGGCAGAGTGGTAGCGTTCTGTGTGTGTGTGTGTGTGTGCGTGCGCGTGTGTGTGCGTGTGGTTTTATTTTCTAGAGTGCTTGGCTCGATGTGCCACTGGCTCTGTATGAATGAAGGCAGGGCAGCTTGGCCGACTCCGCCGAGGTGAAGCCGTCCAAGATTCAGTGCTGGAGGCCATACGGGATACACAACCTCACTTTTTACTTGATACACATTCACATTCACACACTCCTACTCCAAGATGCTCTCCCTACGGTTCCTAGGCTCCCAGGGTCGAGGTGCAGCAGCCAGATAGTGTGGGAAACTGGAGGCTAATCCAGTAGGGAAAACTGGACCTGTGAGTGTTGGAGAGGATGCTTGTGTTGTGACCTATTTTAACACTTCACCCACCCTTGAGCTGCTTTCATGGCTGTCTGGCCCAGATGAGCCAAAGTTGCAGCAACTAGCTGCTAAGAAAAAAGAGTTGATGGTCTGATAGGTTACAACAAACAGCCCGTGATTACCTGTCTAGTAGGAGCTGTGCTGGAGCCTTTGTTGCTGATTGGGTTAGTGATTATTCAAGTTGATTTATGTACGCTTTGTGCAATCATGTTGTACACTGAGCTCAGTAACATATTTCATCTATCTGATTGCAAAAAATGCGTAGGAACATGTGTAATGCTGGTCAAATGGCTCGGAAAAAAGGGCAATGTGGTGTTCCAATTAGTGTCAATAGCACTGAGAGAGAAAGAGAGGGCTCTGGCAGCGTCTTTGGCTGGACACTGGGACCAGTCGCTCCAGTCTCCCAGTTAGCCAGTGATTTACAAACAACAGATGGTTTGCTTTAGAAAATAGATTTTAGCATCTCTTCTCTTACATTTTCACCAGAATGATGCACCAGTGCGCTCAGTGAAAGCCAGACTGGGGAGACGCAGACGAGTGCTGCCTCTTCTTTAAGGTCCTTATCTGAATGTGTGATCCAGTCTTGTGATGAAAAGAAAGAAATATGCTAATATTCCCCCACTGTGTGATGATAGCGGGGAACAAAGCTCAGCTAATTGCTAAGATATTTGTTGTTACAGTTTGTACTTTTCAATAACAGGATTTGTCTGCATTGTGGGCACTTCTGTGATGTATTGAATAAAGTTAGTTCATCCAGGAGGGGGATGACCTAGTTTCTCATCCTACATTGGAGCCTAGATCGTCAACCTCATTACTAAGACCCCCCTCCATCCCCATGTTGATTTCGGTTTAAAATCTTTTTAATGGTGGTTATCAGTTTGTATTTTGGTACCCCACTGAGGGCACATGTTGAGTCTGTTGCTCTGTCAGTTTGGTCCAGAGTAAAATATCTCAACTTCAAAAAGATGCTGGCACTTCAATCGTTCAGGGCTTTCCGTATCAGACTGCAAAAAGGGTGCTCAGTTCTTGGAAATATGACATTTTATAAAATACCTGAACAACTAAATGAATGGGTTGCCGTGGAATTTGGTGCAGACATTCTTGGCTAACCCTTTGACTTTGCCTAAGCCCTGTTCAGACCAATGATTTGCGACGAGAGGAAACCGTTTTAGAACGTTGCAGAGAAAAGTTGCAGTGGTGTGAACTGACCGTCTGAGCTCGATTCAAGCTGGCTGATGGTGTCACCTGCAACTCAGCTGGTCAAATTATCAGCAAAACGTAAAGCACGTCACCTGTTTCTACAGCCTTTGGGCTTGTTGTTAAGTCCGCTGGTCAAGTCAAAGTGACTGCAGACAGCTTGTTCGCCTGCTACAGCAGTTGCCCCAAACCCTCTGTTTCCATCCTCACGGTGTGCCGGTGTTGGACGGAGGGTCACACACACACACACACACACACACACACACACACACACACACACACACACACAGTCTCAT
>JAPZEB010000001.1:30145452-30169384 GCA_029783705.1 Chaetodon striatus
TCTGTTGCTGTACTGCTTCTCCAAACTGGGGCCGTGCCAACCAAAATCCACTGTATGTAACACTAACTATGGATAAGTGTCCTATACAGCCCCGCTTAAAAATATTCAAACTGTCCCTCAAAGTTAAGGTCAAGTCAGAAATGAATGTGGCCAAGACCAAAAGATTGATTATTTGCACAAAACAAGACCTGAAGACAGAGTCAGTTTCACTTGATGGTCAATGTGTTGAAACAATGGAAAACTTTAAATACGTTGGTACAGTTCAATGAGACCTTTTTTGAAATACAGAGTATATATTTTCAAAAGATGCTCACAGCGACTTTATCTTCTTAAGAAACTCAGTGGCCTTGGTGTTAGTCAGTAATTAGTGTACAAAACTATAGTTGAGAGTGTTTTAACTTTTCACTTCCTGCCTGGTACGGTCAACTTAACTGTACATCCATGAATAAACTCTGTATGATTGTGACAATGGCAAGTAAAATCATGGCAAGCAACAACAGCCCTTCACCAAGATCCTTACAGAAAGGACAAAGGAGAAAGCGAGGAGTATCTTGGCATGTAGCTTCCATCCTCTTTTCAGCCATTTTGAGCTCTTGAGCTCCAGTAGGTGCTACAGAGTCTGTCTGGCACCTAAAAAATAAGAGGTCCTTCGTCCCAAGTGCCATCAGTATCCCTAACTCAACAAAGTGACTGATTAGTTTTAAATCGCAGACAGACAATGAGCTGATTTAATGTATTTAAGTGTTTTGTAATGACTGTATATGGTGTTGTACTGACCATTTGTCTGCTTTTTACACTGTTGTCTTTTGTGTTTGGTGAGCTGAAGAAATATTTCCACCCATGGCGGACAGTATAGATATATTCTATTTCAAGAATATGCTGGAGGAAGGCATTGGCCTCAGAACCTTCACCCTGAGAGTCCCTTTATGGACAAAAAAATAACAGCTCACACAGTTTGTATTCCTCTAAGTCAAGTGATTTTAATAATGCATTCATAGGATAGCATATATGAGTAATTTTCCTCCATCTACAGCAGTATTAATTACAGCCTGAAATACCTGGTCTTTTTTGGTGCAGGAGTTGGTGTGTTGCGAGTTGCATTTCCTCTTGGTTTCATCAGCTCGCTCTGCCCTTGGATTTCTATGGGACAATGGACGATACAGAAAAGCTTTTGTCTAACATGATGGGTGCTATGAACACCTCAACATGTATTCAGCAATGTTACCTTACAGGCAACAACCTTCTTTTTACTTTAGCTTTTACAGTGAGAGTCATACAGCCGTTTCCATCTATCTATCGAAGTAACTGATGTTAAATAAAACCACTATAATTTAATATTTTAATGATAATGTAAATTTAAAGAGATGATAAGGCACTGGTGACAGGGGTCTCATTATTCTGTGGAACAGAGTGTTGTTTAAAACTATAGGTTTATGTATCCATAGTTTTGAGCAATGACAATGTATATTAAATAGCATGATACTTCTGTTCCTTCTTTCACTGTACAAAAATGAAGCCAATATCCTAGATATGGGTGCTGCCATGTTGCGCCGATGACCTCATTGAAAGCGAGGGTCTGCACAGAAGTTCGTAGGAACCGAACCCATACACCCTTTCCACCCAATAACCAACAACGCCATTGATTGTGAGCACACACACAGCTGTCAATTACGACATTGCACCTCCTTTTTATAGCATCAGGGAACAACTTAAATCCAAATTATTCAGAAAATTAACACTTGAACATACAGCAGTGTGATAAGAACTACCCAAAATGACAGAAACCAGCTTTGGGAAAAATTTGCTTTCCTCATACCCTGATTTTTTAGTATAGCCCGAGTCCCGACTGCTAACAAAAACGGGGAGGGGTTTTTGAGCTTTACTACAGCAAGCCACCACCAGGTGGCAATCCAGATGTTTTGGCTTTGCTTTTAGGAAGTTGTTTTGCCGTCCATCTTTATCTAGAGTCTATGGTCTTGAGTCAATGATAAAATAATCTGAATCTGAAAACAAGTGATCAGAGAGCTTCTCCCAATCGATCTTCAGCATACTTAGAGCAGATGTTGATCAGGCAGTGACATTTCGCAATACTTTCTTTGTCCAAACAACTCTTCAAAGCCCAGTTTGCAATGATAAAAGATATAACTTCATTCATATCCAGAGGGAAATTAATGTTTCAAGTCACAAGTTAACACACAAATACAATAAAGAGGTAAAAAACAATGAAAAATTAATACAAATGATCAAATCATGACATTTAAGAGGCTTGAACCAGCGTATTTTTGACATTTCTGCTCAGTAACTGACTTAATAATTACCAGTTGATTATCATAGATTTCTAATCGTCAGCACTTTCAGCACTGTAACAGAACAAAAGTTTCAGTAACCGCCTGAATGGAGCCTAATAAAGTATAACAACATAACTTTACTATGAGCAGGATATGTAGTACCTGCCAGCCCCATGCCAGCAGTTTATTAACACTAAAGCTTTAACTTTGCAATGCCAAATGACTTAGGGCTGCTAATGCATCACAGTGACAGTACCTCCCGAGAAGGGAAACCGCACCAAATACTACCTCACTCCCCCACACACACAAGAGAGAGGAAGGCCACAGAGATTTTTCAAGCTCGTGTTATGCTCAGCTCGCATCTCCACGCTTGAGAGAGGATAGCGTTTGTCATGAAGACAGGGGAAACATCTGGAGTGCCATTTGTTTTAATAATTCATCGCTTCTGACTTCATAATCAACCCCAACACAGTCAGAGTCACTAAACCCGGTAGCTTGCTCTCCAAACGGAGTCCCGTGTGAATAATCTGTCGCTGACACATGTTGAGAGTACACATAGAGATATTGTTCCACACACAGCAGCTAGTTTGCATTTCCAGTCGCCCGTACGTGATGAGTTGCCTCCCTTCCGCATTGCCTCTGTGTGAATTGATGCCCCATTTGCTCAGATAAGAGAGGGAGGGAAATGTTTGTGTTGTTTGTCTTGCTGTGTCTTTCCTTTTTTAGAGAAGTATCAGTGTGTTTGTTCACCGGCAGGGCTGTAATGTTTTCAGATACTGACACAGCTGCCAGTAGGACTGCACGATTTGTGATACATTCCTTCGATACTCTGAAGGCAATATGATATTAGATTAAAAAAAAGGAGTTTAGTGTATACTTTCAGTGTGTCGGACGCTTGATGCAAACTGGACCTTAAAGAAGAAAGAAATTCTACATATTTGATATACCAGACTTTATCCACTTTTTCTATGACTCTTGACCTGTTTATGTTGCCAGATTACATCCAGAGTTTGTGTCTTCCCACATAATATCTTGCTCAATGACACTTTGGTTAACTCAGCTCATCTATGATATTGCAAAATGAGCTAAAAAAAATGGCCAAAATTGAAAACCATCTTCTCAGTGGTGAGGATCATTTGCTTTTCTGTTTTTCTGTTTTCTATGCCACTACAAACTGGATGTCTTTGAGTTTAGTCAGCTGGACAAAATAAGACATTTGAAGTCATTATCATGGATTTATTGAAGTTGTGACAGCCATTTTTGTCTTTTTCCAACAATTAACTGATAAATTGAGAATTAATGAGAGCTTATTGATGAAAATAATTGTCAGTTGCAGCCCCATCAACAGTAATGCAGCCTTAACCCCAGTGGTCAAACTTTTTGTGGGACGCCCAGGGCACACCAAAGGGCAAGCCAAAATCTCAAGGCACACCTGTATTTATATCCGTGCACAATAGCTTTTATAAGGTGTGCTATCACTTTTATGACAACAGAAGACAGAAAAAATGAGAGAAGTAGCTTTCGTGATACTGTCTGCTGACAGTTTTTCTTTCTCGCTTTACTTGCAGTTGTAGCTCGTCTTCGCTAGTGCTGTGTTGTAATTTGCTCCGTACAATGAAACGATCCATTCCCACTCACGGCTCCTTTTAAATGTTATCATCCCTCACACTGGCTGCCAATCAGGGCTTTTGATGTGTCACACACGTATAATTCCCACACGCCAACAGCGACAAATAAGTTTCCTGTGAAGGTTTATTAAATCAAATTAAGAGTTTGCCTCTTTATCAGAAATTGGGTGCACAGAACATACTGATACAGCCAAATAAAAATTAATTCAGAACTTTTGTGTAGACCCAGTTGAATATTGCAATAATAATGTGTGGTTATCACAAAATCCCATGGCACACCTGGATTGGCATCATGGCGTGCCATTTGAGAAACACTGCTTTGCCCTATTAACCCTCGGCTGTTTTTTTTCTTCCTTCATAGCTGCATGGCTAATTGCTACATGTCATGTTCTTGCTACGCATATTTAGCAGTTTAGTTTTTTACAGAAGCAGTTAACGTACTTAAAAAACCATCATTTTGCATTGAAACAGTGCTATACTTGTTCCAAGAGACTTTTCATCAAAAGATTTTAACGGCATTTGACACCTGTGTGTTTTGTTTTTGTATTTCCATTTGAAATTTATAATTTATTATCTGAGCACTCTGATTACCATACGGACTTGGTTAAAGTAAACAGGAATATTTTGGTCCTGCATGCTGATATATACTGAAAGTCACTGTATCCGACATCCAGAGCATTAACAGCAGCAGCAGACCACTACTTGTTATGTAAAGATATGGTGGTGTAATGACATCCTGATCAGAGGATGAAGTCCCGCCCCCCTTATGTGTGTTGGAATCAAAGCTTCTCTGCTATTTGCTGTGCTAGACAGTCCAACAGCACCTGTGAATGGCTAGCTAAGCTGCTGCAGCTCTACACTCCACTCATAGCTCCTTTAATGTAAAGAATGATGTCATAAAGTTTTTGATGCAGACCTATTCACGCAAAAAACATTACAGACATAAATATACTACATCTCAATTCATACAGACAATGTTTAGCTTGGAAAAACAATTTTATTTAATCACTCTGTTGCGGGAAGCACCCATCTACTCTGAGCACATCCACCATCACTTTCTCTGTCTTGCTTGCCCACACTTACTATGCACTGAGTTATTGTTACGCCGAAATTGAAACATGAGCTAGTTAAGCTGATACAGTAATGAGTGGGCATGTACTATCCAATCATAACCTTACTAAAAATGTCTTTCTGTTGTGCATTTTCCGTGTCTGCCCAAGTGGCACATAGCCTAATAGTTTCACCATCCACTGCCAAGAATTGATCCAGTGTTTGGCAGGTGGAGGGTGCTAATTTCAGACCCTGTGCTCAGGTTACCACGGGTATCGCCGTCTTGACCCACTGTGGCGGGACTGTGTTGTTGTGGAAGTGTAACACATACCCTCCAGTTCACCCCAGTTGACACCTGTAGCTCTGTCAGCATTGTTGCTGTTGTTAGCACAGTTTGCACTGTTAGCACCATTAGCTGCTAGCCGACTCTGTGTTGAGAGCCGTGTGCAGGCAATCCCAGCTTAGACTTTGAATCATAGATATGCTCTAAATATCACATACAGCTCCTTTAACAATGTCTTACTCTACCTGGTGACAAAAAGTTTTTATTCAAGAAACAGGGTAGCACTGAGATCTACTCAAACACGCCTGCCTACGTTATGTGACTGCAGCTGCTTCACAGTGATGTTTTGTTTCACATCAGTATATTTTGTTTTAACTGTGAAGCAGCTACATGATTGAAACATTGCCAAGGAAGAATGACATTTGGTGCAGCCCTGATAAAGTACAGAAAAGGCTTATCCCATCTCATGGCCACTGAGCAATGTGTTAATATCAAGCATGTGCACTCACGCATATGTAACCTGTAATGTATGATCGCTGCAGGTGTTTGCTGTGATGCCACTAGGCTGTGACAGAGATGTTTTCTGGGAGAGAAGCAAGGCGCCCTTGGGTGACCTTTGGCTGTATTATCTCTCTGTGTGTCTCCTCCCTGTATGTCCTGTCCTGATCGTATCTCCCAGCTCTGCTCTGCATTCTGCCCACGCTGCACCACTTGTTTGCTCCAACGCCATTGTTTTTTTTTTTTTTTTCTTTCACCTCCCTCTCTGCTCTAAAGGAGAAAGAAATGCAGCAGGGCTCATGCAGAGGTAAACTATGTGGCTGTGGCTGTCAGCTTGTGGCTGTGAGAGAATGATTAAGGAGCCTGCCATAAACATGACTGTGCGATGATGAGGTTATTTGCCGATTTGTTGCGTTATTCGACATTTAACGACATGGTAGTTTAGAGCTCTCTGGGGATAATTTATCACAAATATGAGGAGGACAGTACTAACTGACGCCGTTATCCCAGCCTTATCCTGACATCATATTTTTCAAGTATGCAGAGCATGGCTAATTGAGATAAATAGCTGTGTAAGCAGTGCTGACGACAGGATGGAGGCTTGCTGGCTGGTGAGCCTGCTGGCTGGTGCCGTACCACTCTCGGATCGAGTGATCGGCTGTTTGTCAGGCGGAGCGGTACAAGGAGAGTGAGGAGGCAATTAAGCTTGGCTGAATTCTGATGGGGGGAGCTCTCTGTTCGCGTTCTCCTGGATCTCTACAGGGGCCCTGGCTGTACAGTTGCGTGGTCCCTCAGAGTGAGCCACACTCCCAGCAGTGGGCCTACTGGAGGCCTGACAGATACTGATACGGCACCTCAAAGCACTCAGTGCTCCACTAAATTAGCTCACATCTCAATTCCACCTATTTCCCCTGTGCAGGTTTGTGTTCTTTAACGTGTGTGTGTGGATTCATGCTGTATGTGTACAGTGTGAGCAGTTTGAAGCGCAGACTGCCAGCTGTGGTGTTAAAACCTGCCCACAGCAGAGGAGGATTGTGTAGAGCTGTGGGGGGTGGAGCAGATTATGGATAGGATCTCAGCCTAGAGAGTTGTTAACAAAACACATGCGCACGCACACACAGACACACACAGAGACACACACAAACTCTCACAGTATGGAAAGAGATTAGTGCCTACAGGGACTGTAGTTGAGCAGCATAAATTTGAATTTCTTGAGCTTATAAATCTCAGAATTTTAAAACGCTTTCTTTTTGGATAGATGAATTCAGAAATGTGTTTGTACAGCACCGGCAGGAATTTGAGACACTATTATATTTTACCTGTTGCTATGTTTTCACCTGTCATTTACTTAATTAAAACTGACAAATCAAGATTTAATGAATCCAACAGAGAGGGGAGTGTAATTTCTGCTTAACCCTCGTCTCTTTTTTTTCTGTGTTTCAGTTGCCATCTTTGAGTCAGAAAATTGAAACCACAAGACCAGCTGCTGTTTGCACATGAAAATGGTCGACTGGTTTAATGAGTTTGGCTGTTTTTACATCTGCTCTTTGTCTACCTCATATAAGGCTAGACTGAGAAATACAGACTGACTAATTTTACTCCAGGCTATCTCAGAAATAAGAGCTGGGTTTCCAGGGTAACAATCAACAACAACTGCAACCAAGTGGAAAAAAATGGATCAAAGTATTTGGCTTGCTGACAGTGTTGTGGAGACATAAACTGTTTACTACAAAGATTGGTAAAGAATGTTGCCTCTAAGCTATTTTGAGCTGATTGCTTTGGTCGTCTGACTGACTGTGTGGTACAGTCAATGATCAATGATTCAGTTTCAGAAGTAGGGGGTGCGCAAATTAATAGATACAGTATATGTATATACAGTATGTTTACAATTTAGCATGCATTTTAATTAAATTGTACTTGATAATATAGAATAAAATGCTATGTTAACCCCTATATTGGTAATGACATAATCCTAAATGTTTTTTAGATTTAGTTTAAGAAAAAAAAAGTCAGCCAAACAGTCGCTGCTGCTCGTTAAGCTTGTTGCTTTGAGGGCACAATAATAAAAATAAAGGCGACTCAGATGAGCACATAAACATTTTTATCAGCTCCAATCTCTGAACTATGGCTGCAGGAAAGTCAGAGGAAAACATCCAGAGAGACGTTGGTAAGAGTTGGGGGCACGTTGCCCCACATAGAACCACAGTAAACAAGTCGTAAACAAGCTGAGTGTATGCTACCTGTTCACAATCAAAGGGAAGACAAACAAAGCTAGCACTAGCTGGTAAAAAACAGTGGAACATAGCAGCAAAGGATCCAGATATTTTTCTCAGGAGATGGTGGATACCAATGTTGAACTAAAAGAAGCATAAACAGTAGACTTATTTTGCATTAGACATCTTTGTTTGAGGGTCATATAGGCAGCTGTTTGCTAACATGCTAGCCATACAACATTATAAACTGACTGTACAGGGCTTTTTTTGTCATTCTGCTCTCTAGCAGGCAGACTGACTACACAACAAAGTGTTTGCTAAAATGCACTGTGCATTACATTTGTTAGGAGGCATATGTTACAGTGGCTGTAAGTGAGTCATCAATAATTCATGTTTTTCAATTAAAAATATTTCACTGAAGTAGTTCACACTGAATACATGACATGCTTTGTTAAGTAAAGCATAGTCAAAGTCTGTCTTTGTGCAGGAAGGCCTAAAAATCACAGAGGTACAGTGACATTGGGTGCAGCGGTGAATGAAATCTAATACTAAAATCTAACAAACCTTGTTTGTTCAGCTCGTGATTTGTGATTTTAGAATTACATAACACATTGGATTTATTTCTTGACAAACATTAGTTTATCCAACTACCTTGTCTGTGATGCTAACACAGCATTACTGGCTATGCCAGATGTAGTTGGTGCTGTGACTTTGGTCTCAGCACAGTATTAGTCCTGGCTTTTGTCCACTTGGAAATAGTCACATGTAACTCCCCCTAAAACACATACTTTACATAACAGTATTTCACACAAGCACAAAAGCAAAAGACAACACAACCACTAAGCATCAAGTGACATTATTTAAAATCTTAATTGAAGACGTCACAAATTAATTTTTAAAATGATTCAGTTCAGTTGTAATGCACAGTTTGTGCGTTTTCCAACAAAAAGTAATGCGCTAAAATTAATACAGATCCTACGTATCATGAGCCAGTAATTCGTATATAAACCATGTTTTTAGGAAGGCAGCGATCATGTGACCAATGTGTCGATGGAAGTATAAAATAAAGAAGGAAATGGTTCTGGTTCCTGGCAGGTTGAGGAGGTGTGTGGGTCACAAAACATGTATATGTCCCATATATCCCAAATGTGGAACTATTTCCTTACATACATTAATAATAATTTTGACTTCGACTTTGACTTTTAGGTTTTTTTATGTAACTTATCCTACAAAATTCTCTTTTGTGTCATGTAGCAGCTCAAAATGAGCATGATAGATTCAAATTTGGTCAGTTCAAGTACCCTCTCTTATGGTTCTAATCCTATTTCATACCACACACGTATGCACACATGCTTAAACTCTGCATACCGTTCCACACTGGCTTTACAGCCTTACTCTGCGTGTGTTTGGTGTGTGTTATAGATACAACATGCAAATGATGTTGCCCCTGGAGGAAATGGAAAGGGAAGTTCATTACTCTAACCAATATCTAATATTCCCCTGGCTGGATTCTGCATCAGGGCTCTGCATTATTGTTGCTTAAGTGACAGCCGATGACTTTCCCACAGATAGATGGGCTTTATTTCTCTGAGTTTTATCCTTATTTACTGTAATCAAACTGCACTCAGTGTGATGGCTTGTGATAAAGAGCTGTCAGCTCCACTGAAGGCCATATGAGGTGAGCACACCCTCTTATGATGTTATCCATGGCCGGTCTCATTAGATATGTGACACATCACATCACACCATTAACCTACCAGATAGAGCTTACAGGGTTTTTAATGTTTACAGTCAGGTTATCTGCTTGCAATGGGAAGGAAAACTTGAACTGAATCATCAATGTTTTATCAATTCAGATTTATGAATTTTTCAGCAGCCGGGGAGTTCTTCAAATGCAAGCCAAGTCAACTTAGGAGAGGCTTGCTGAGAGCTCGGCTGTGTTTGTAGGCTGCTTGACATGCACTCACAGTCTCCTTCACGTGCATCAAACTCTCTTCCTCCTTTGCTTTTTTTTTGTATGAACACTGTTCACTTTCTGTGGCTTTTGCCAGTTTCCAAACCTTACTCAACATTCCTTGCCATTTTGCTGTAACTGTACCACTTCCCTCGAACTAGCTTGTTCAGTTATTTATTTGGTGACTTCTTTTAGCGTCTCTGCTGCTGCATTTCTTAGTTTTGCTCTTTGCATTTGGCTTTTGATGGAAAGCTGTACACTGAAATTGCAACATCTCTGCTGTAGCTGTAGTCAAGGTGAAGCGCCATCAGCGGTTACTGTTGACATGTGGTTTTTGTTTCAAACATTACCTTGAATCTTTGAGGGTAATGTGTGTATGTGTGTGAGTGTGTGTTTGTTTTCCAGCTCTATTCATGCCTGAGTCCTTTATCTTCACTTCCAGCCCAGCCCCTGTTCTGCAGTCCAGTCTCTCTGCTTTTTACTCTCCACTGCAGACCCGCCTTGAGCAGCCGAAAGCAGGCTAGCTCCTCAGGGACAGTCTGCTGTGCACTGGATGGATGGCTGGCTGGCTAGCTTCATGTGTGGATGTACAGATGACTGGAGGGCTGGAAGTGTGGAAATAAAGATGACTGCTTTCTTGCAGGATCAGAAAGAAAGAAGAATGACCATGAAAGAGCATAACATGCTGGGGAAATTAAGAAAGAACTGGCAGATTTTTTGTTCATATACATTTTCTTGTTGAGCTGCCAAGCAACCATGCATGAATGCAACTACTGGCCCTCATGAGCTACCATAGCTGATTTGTAAGGATATAAGTGGGAGGTTTCTCCTCAGGTTGTGGTGTTTTTTCAGTTTTTGAAATAAAAGGTAGTACAGAGGCAAATGAAAAGATTTATCCAAAAAGAAGAGAGGAAAACATTTAAACCATAGGCCCTCGTGTGCTTTATTTTTAATCATTAATGCCATGGTTTCGTGGCACTGACCTGAGCCAGCTGTGCTACCAGTATTCCCCAAAGACAGAACTTGTGGATGAGACAACAGCTGAATTCTGAAGCAGTCGAAAATGTCTAACTTTCAATCGATCAGAACAAAAAGCAGACCAGAATGCCCAAGCAACTAACCACTAACAACTAACAAACAACTAAGTCCTCTAGCAGTTTTAGCAGTAGGAAATAATACTCTTTTACTGATTATTTCTCAATATGAAGTGCAAATATGTGACTAATGGTTCAGTATGTTCTTTAGGGATAGTGACTCCATGGACCAAACATCTATTCTCATCTGTTAACTAACTAGAGACCACTAGAGACACAGTCAGGATACATTTCACCATGGAGTTTAGTGGTATTAAAATCAAACCAGTGCTGAATGACATAGCATTGCTTAGTTACATTCTAAGTAACTGTAACTGGTCTAAGTCACTGGACTAATCTGCAGGAATCGATTGTATTGGTCGACAGCTCCACAGCCACCAACACCAAGTCAGATCTCACAAGCATGTATACGCTAAATCCAACTTGAATTTGCTCCTCAAGTGCAGGAACGCAGCTGCAAATAGTCCATCTCAGCTACCTGTTATTGTTGCAGTGATTTTAATTAAATCCTCAGGCAGGGTTCTCCTGTTTTTTTGTGGTCTTGTGTTGTAGGTTCTGCAACTGCAAGCTTAAAGTAGTATTTCACTGGTGGACAGATGTTCTTTTTGTAAATGAGGCTGTCTATGCAGCAGACAACACTAATACTTCACCTTGGTGCTACATGTCCAGAAAAAAAACAAAGAAAAATGGCTGTGGCATTAGCTTTTGTTCAAAAGGTGGAACACCTACAACAACCAGAATCCACTGCACCCCACTACACCAACAAATGCTCCCACTGGTAGGTGACATAATGCAAGCTTGTCTGTGTTGATACAAGGGAACAAATGAGCGGACAACTGATAACAGACTATGTCAAATTATCGTCAAGCAGTAAGCTGAAATATGTTTTTGGAAACATTTTAAGAGAGGCAACGCAGTAACAGAACCTTGGTTCTTATTTGATTAGCACTGCTTAGTTTTACGGTTTGATCTCAGTTGTTTTAACCTCTGTTTTTGCTAGGCATAAGTGAGTACACCATCATCTGTATCCGTTTCTGCATCTGCATCTGTGTAAACAACACTGTATCTGTATCTATACTTAAAATGGATGGCGTTTAGAACGGAAGAGGGACAAGTTGCTATATTTATTAGAAAACTACATACAACAATCTCAGAATTGAGCTTCAGGTCAGGAGTTTAAGTTTCACTGTTATTTATAATGACTAGATTTAAACTAGGATTATAAAATCTGTATACTGTAGGTCCTTGCTTTGTCCTTGCCACCTACTTTATTATCAGCATTGTTATTAAGATGAAGATGAGCCAAAGGGGAAAAATCCTACCTGCTGCGTGGGTGGGTGGCTTGAGGGATCTGTCAGCAGCATCTTCTCTGCCGAAGGAATCACAGAGCTGGAGGGGCTGTGATGGCCAATGAAAAGAAGCTTTTATCTTGTTATCAGTCCATCACTGTGGGTATGGTTAATTGGCCGCAACTGATGCCAGAAAACTTTGATGTGTTATTCTTCTCTTGTACCTTTAATGTTATTCCTTGCTGTAACCCTGCAGCCTCTCAGCAGCTGCCAGGGTTGCTGAATGTGTTGCTGCGGGGACTGTAAACATGCGACTACTGTCCTACAGAGACAGCCAAGCTGGTTGCACAGTGCACAGAGACACTCTTTGATCTAATGCCTGAGTAAAGACGGTTTGTTTCTGTATCTGAGATATGTGCGTGTATCATTTAGTTTGTCCAGATCAAGGTTAGCCTGTATCCTCAACATGTACTGATTCAGAGGTTATTAATACTCATGGTTAAAGCTTTGTCATGAGTTCCAAACTTAAGTGGAATGGAAAAGATGATTCTTTAGACACTCAGCTTGCCCCCAGGTTTTGCTGCTTTTCTCTGTTTCATATTACTGAAAATTTAATTTGTTTGGGTTTTGGACTGTTAGTTGGATAAAACAAGTTATTTGAAGACATAAGTAGCCTCTGGGATATTGTGCAGGAGGATAAATTAACAAAAAATAAATAAAAAACAACAGTTGCAGCCCTAATCCTTTTCTTTTTTTTCTTCTCCTGTACCTGTATAATGTCCCCCCTGCTATGGGCTGTATAGTCCAAAATTATATCTTAGCATAGCCATGTGTACTTTCTTAAGACTTTCTTATCCTCTGTCATTTCCCCCCCTCTATCTGCTGCACTTGATGATGGCTGGCAATGCAACCTCACTCACCTACTTGCAAAGCCTCGTGTCATTTAAAGATGCATGTAACACACATCCTCATAAACTAATGCATTCTCACCTCCAACTTGTCAAATACTTAGGCTTAGTCAATGGCCCTCTGCTTCTAATACCGACTCACTGGGGCACCCTTAAGCAGCCATAAGAGATACACTGCAGCATCATTACTTGATGCTTTGAAGAATGACTGTAGTATAAAAAGCAAGAACGTGGTGGATTGGTCAAACAAACACAAGACTTTCACCCAGGACACCGCTGTTCGTGTGCTGTGTGAAGCCAAAAATTAAGTAGTTCATTTGTTTTTTTTAAGAACAAAGTGCAATATGTCATGTGACGTATGTCTCAAAACAGATATCATCTTACATTAGTAATAAACATACTATTTTAAAAACTTTTTCTAAACCCAGTCACATACTTTTGCTGCCTAAACTTATGGAGGTAAACCTTAAGTCGAAGTAAGCCTACACCGGAGGTTTATTTTTAAAAAAGATTGTATGCCTTTAACAAGCAGAAACTGCATTTTTTTCAACAGATACTATACATTTTAAAAATGGAATTAACATGCCATCCCTGTTCTTCCAAAAGTGGTACTAGAAATGACTTGTCTTGACGTATATATTTGTTTCTATGTTGTGGAACTAATTGCCCCCTGGGGATAATAAAGACTCTTGAACTTGAACTTGAACTTGAACTAGAGGGGTACCTAGAGTGTCATAGTTTGACATGTAGGGCCACTGACCAAGTGTCAGTATTTGAAAAATTTGAGAGTGAGAGCTCGTTGACGTGTAGATGTCTCACTCTAAATGAATGCAGGTGTGATACATTTACTATTTTTTTGGTGTATTAACATGACTCAAGGTGTGTGTGGGTGTGTGTGTGTGTGTGTGTGTGTGTGTGTGTGTGTGTGTGTGTGTGTGTCTACTCAATACTCCGAACTTGTGACATATAGACGTTTGGTCGTAGAATTTTCATGTCCACATAATGGCATGCAAGTTACCCTGGGTGTGTTAGCTGCTGACGTAAAAGGAAGGCTTTTTCGTCAGTGTCTGACTCTGGAAATAATTGAGTGGCGGTTTTCTACAACTTTGTGGACCAGGTTGGTCTACAATACCTTGAAAAAGTGGGGAGTTTGTAGCCTGTAAATAAGGCTGTATGTATGTGATTGTGAAGCTATGGAAATAGTGTAGGATTATCCTTAGTCACTATGTGTTGAATTTTTATTTGAGTATAGCATGTTTCAGATTACTCTGATGTGATGATGATGATAACAGCCAGCTATTGTAGTGGTTAATACAAATTTAAGCACTGCACACAGAAGAATACAAACCAGCAGGAGGTGATGTACAGTAACGTTCCTCCTAGTGAGCTGGAGAGTGAAGGCTCTTAGATATTTTCTTGCCAGTTGCCGGCCTGGCGGACACCGGCCCCCTAGAAAACTCTGCCCTGATCTACTTTGTGCCCTTGGCAAAAACTTGAGTGTAGTACAGTAATGTGCTTATCTGGCTGTGACAAGGGTTTTCCATATCAGGCCAGACAGAAGTCCACACAGACTTGACTGGCTGTGTCTTTGGTGAGTGAAGTCTCTCTGGACCGCGGCTGAGCTCCTCTTCCTCACTGCCAGTTAAAGAGGCCATCTGTAAGACTTAGCTGAGCTGGGGGAGGACCCGCCAGGCTTCTGATTAAAGTGATGAGCTGTAAAATCGAGAGGGAGGGGGCTGACAGCCGGCGGCTGCCTGCTACACTGAACGTCATCTTGTCTGCCAGGAGACGTGCCTTCCTGCTCTACCTGTTTCTTCTTGTCACTGTAAATAGGTTTGTTTATGTCTACAAGCCTGTACGGTGGGCTAGGGTGCATTGCTTTAGTTCTGCTACAGTCGTAGTATCAATCCATCATTATTAATGGACTGTCGAGCTGTGATCACACTTAGTTTATTTTCTGTGGTTTGAATATTTTTTGTAACTTTTGGTTTCCATTGGCTAATTTGACTCGGCCGTGTGTGTGTGTGTGTGTGTGTGTGTGTGTCAGATTTAATGATGCAGAGTTTTTGTCTACAAGCCCTTTGTCAAACAGGATCTGTTGACATTTTTTTTTCTAGCTCTTGTTACCGACATCCACATGTAGGTAGAGCGCATTTATTCCAAACATGCCAGGTGTGTCAGGGGGCAGTTTGGTGGGGAACAGGAAGTGCAGGGCAGGCTGAGTGTCCAGCGTGAGACAGTAGTGAAATGAAGGGTAGACGATATGCAGGTTACATTATCAAGGTGTAACCAGAGTGGATGGGTTATATGGAAACAAACCTCGAATTCAATGCAGTGTTCTCATAGGAATAGATTATATGTAACTCTTGATGAGTTGTACTTTTTGCCTTGGAAGCTGTTTGATGAGTTTGAGTTGCAAAACAAAGAATTGAAGAAAAAATTGTTTGATCGTCACACTCAAGACTTCCTTTTGATCAGTTTTTTTGTTGGATCAATCGCAGCTGATCAGATTAGATTAGCGGTTTAGAGGAGCAGCTGCTGCAGAGGCGAGGGAAAGCAAACTTCCTGTTGCTGATGAGCCCCAGCACTGAACTGCAGTGTGTGCCATTTAAAACCCCTCCTTACCTCCCACTCACTTCCTGAACAAAGAAGAGTTGAATACTAATTGTCCCTACCATCTCCCTTATAGCCAGGATAGCGGCGAAGATAATAAAAATGGGGATGAATTTATCTCATATCATGCCTAACTTAAGTAAATCATAGCATATCAGGTATGGAATAAATCTGCAGATTCTCCGGTTCAAAGTGAGACCAAATTTTCTATAGCTGTCAGTGTTTGGGCCATGACAAAGGCCAGAATGTAGGCTACAACAGTAGCTAATTGTGAAGAGTGAAGAGGAGTGGGCAGCCAGCAGTCAGTGACGGTATAAAATGGTCAATAAAAGAAGTATTCAAAAAATTGTGAATTACTCCAACCACAGGGGATTCCTTAGCATACAGTCATAAATGTGCACCATATTTTTGGCTGACGGGTCCAGTAGTATGTGAGATTAGTTGTGGACAGACAAATATACACACACACCTTAGGGTTGGGTACTGGACTTGGTAGTTTCAAGGGCACCAACTGAATTGGTCCATTGGTACTACTGAGTACCGATTTATGTTAAATCTATCAGTACCAAAGTTCGGTACCTAACAGTGCACCTTGGTAAGAATGCTACATTCAGGCAGGAGGCTGAAGCACCACAAACACTCCAAACCAAGAAGCCGCCCTCAGAACTCCATGGCCGGGTTCGGGAGCTTCGCAATGGACACATTGAAGCTCTGGGCAGCCGCAGGGTTGAAAAAGGAGGCAGAATTGCCACAAAATGCTCAGATGCTGGGGAGCCAGACAAGGAGCTCTGTTGGATTTCCAGTGAGCACAAACTATTGCTGCAGCGGCAATAGTTTGATCTATCTTGTCTATTTTCTTTTTTGTTTTATTTAGAAATAGCCTAGTCACTGCTGTTTGTGATTGTGTTTTTAGATTCTTACTTATTCCACATATTTGTCAGTTGGGTCTAAACAGAGAGCGAGGTAGACGAGCAGAAACACGCAAACACACACACAAGCAAACAGAGACAGAGACTTAGCTCTATGTATGATCAGAAGAGAGCAGGGGAGATGAATCACTTGTAGACAGCAGGTTGTTTAAAAATAACATTGTTATTACAGCAAAAACAAAAGTAAAGAAAAGAGGTATTGTTAAGTTCAAATGTGAATGGCATCCAACCCGAATACACACATAAACCCACACATGGACTCATGCACGCACACACTTCCGAGTGTATGATCCCTGCAGGCTGGTGGAGATAATAATACCACATATTTTCAAAAGTTAAAGTTTTTATTGGAGGATTCAAAAGAAGTTAACAGTGTAATTTTAGAACTATAAATTTCAATATTGAAATTTTTAGTGTGTCAAAAACTGATCCAAGTCATAAATTAGGATCCATAACAAAGATGATGATTATTGAATTGCCACTAACTGATATCAACAGTGTGCGCAGTATAAATGAATGAGTGACAGGATGTCAGGGCTGAACATGATGATAAAGCAACTGCACAATGTGACACCAGCAGGTAAGCTGACTGCACACTTTTAAACAGCACAATTCCAAGAAGTCATAAAATCGAGGATGATGAAATTATATGTGCTCGTCTGGGAAAAATAACCTTATTGTACACCATTTGCAAACTTGTTTCAAGGTAACTGGTCTTGATTTTTCTTAGTAAATATTAACTTTTTTTCAGCCAGAGCTGAAAAGAATTAATGGTGGCTGCATGGTTGTCACACGAACGTTCCAAGTATCTAATAAGGGAAAACGAAATGACTACTTGTTTCAGGAATCAGGCCAATTTTCAGATACAAAGTAGGCAAGATAAATACAGCACTTAATCTTGTCGCGTTAGAGTTCTACATTGTAGAAAAATACACAGTAAATAATATTCTTTAATGAATGAACAAGTTAGAGGACATGCTGATGTGTTTACAGTGCTGTCAGTAATCTTGTATTATTTGCTATGTATATAAAGAACAATAAAATGAACATCAGAATTTGAAGCATTTATCTCTTCTTTTAATAGCCTATTCATTTTTAACGCTTTTAACTTCCCACTCAACCTGACCTTTTCTTTCTTGATTGAAATCTAACTTTAGGATTGCTTTGTTTGTTTCCTCCCAGAAAAATAAATCAGATGAGATTGCTGTCAACACAGAAAGCATAACATTGGCCATTTGCTTAAAACAACCTTTTTCCTTTGGGTGACATAGGTGCACAAAGTGTCTGACTTTAGCATAGGAGAATGGAGTCAGGGTTATCTTTTAATCAAGTCACTGTAGGTCCTTAAAGTTGTGCATATCCTAAAGATGGAGGTGGCAGATCCAAAACTTGAGCATAGCATTAGTTCAGGCAGGACACAATGTCAAGCTCAGCTCACATCCCAGCTACATCAGCTGATCTCAAACAGCCTGATCAACTGATGGAGCAGCCGATTGATGAAAGGGAGTCAGCTGATAGATCACATGATTTCTTTCTATGCAACCGATTGGCGAATCTCGTTCAGGGCGCCTTATTTAAACTGCTCTGGCCTGCCTTCTGTTGTTGCTTCCTCTGCAAGCCACTTTGCAACCCGTCTCCAGGCACTCAGGGGGAGAGGTTTTCTTTGACTAAGGTGTTCCTGACAAAACTGCTCTTATAAATTGATTTGGTCATCTGGAAGCAGTGATGATGAACACCCCAGAATATTTTGTTATTCAGGTGTGAGGACTTGTTGGACATGTTGTCCTGCAAGTATGGATGCCAGATTAGAAAGTACTCAGTCATTCTTAAAAGCAATAAAAGGCAGTCAACCCAAACACAAGTCTTTTTAGTTTTTTTTGGTATGAGGACTTTTTGCATTTTAATCTTGTTCGCACATGAACTTGAAATTAAAGATTAATACGGGTTTTAAGGCTCTGCATCTGAGCCAGCTGAACCATTGATCTTCGAGCCCTGGCTTTACTTTGAAGGGGAACGAGTAGGGCAGTTAATCACTGCTGATAAAATACAGTTCAAGTCTCATTCTCATTTGCAGCAGAGCTGATATGTACAGGACTAAGAGTCTGCCTTGGTTTGTTTTCTGCCTGTTTTAAGCAGGACTCATTATAACAGTTTGTTTGTATTGATCAATGCTGTAAAGATCGTGAACTTGACTGTATTGAGCGCTCACATGAGGAGCAACAGTTGCACTTTAAATGAGACTGAATTAATGTGGAAACAATTTGTTGACCTTGAAGTGTGCCACATAGCTCTTTTTTCACTTGTTCGTCAGGTGAGGGTGAAAAAACAGACTTGACATCTGACAGTATCTTAACATCATGAAAATAGGGCCAGCATCTCTGCAGATTTGAAGGGGTGATCTAATGACAGACTCTGGTCATGGAGCCAGAATGCTGGAGAACCAGGGAGGCCCAGGGAAGTGGCACTCCATTGACTGGGCTGTGACAGCAGGGAGGCTGAGTGTGAAGGCAGGCCGGGCCACTGTCTCCCCGGGGAGTTTTAAAAGCCCTGCGCTGAGACAGCCACAGGCTTCTCTACACTGGACTGTCTGTCATGTACAGCTGGGAGTGTTGAACCACAGTCTCTCCTTCAGATCTGTTCTCGGCTCTGGTGGCTCAGACAAGTTGCTGTTGCTACAAGTTCCTCAGGTTTCTTCTTCTATATTGATATTCACATACACCCCAAAATGCCCCTATTCCCAGAGTAGTGAGGATTGTATTCATCACCAAATCCTAGAGACAGCAGAGTTCTCCTGTCTGATGAACCAAAAGCGCTTACATGATACAAACTCCCTTCTTAGCTGACATGACTTTTTTTTCTTGTCTGATGTTTTATGTAAAATATACCCATTCTTATTATCCTTTACATTCCCCACACTCTAGCTCACAGGATGTAGACTGTGCTTATAAACCTACCTTACCTGCCTCACCTATCTTCAGAAAAATTCTCCTCCCTTTTGCTATCTCCTGACACAGTTTTGCAAGGGTACCATTGCTACATCCTCGGCTTGGGACACCCAAGATGCTTGTGATTGGTTTAAAGAAATACAAACAACTCAAAAGAGGGATGGGACACAAGAACCAGTACCAGTTGAGAGCTGTTTCCATTCCTTTTATCAGTGACGGCATGTTTTTCCGACAGTTGTACACTACAAAACAATGACATTAAACTCGTGTCTAAGTTTCAGTAGACTTGCAACAAGAAGGTCCACAGCATGGCTTCATTTGACAAAGGCAGATGACAACAGTGCTGCTTGTAATATCTGTTAAATGATAACTCTAAGTAAGGGTGGTAACACCAGTAATATGCTGACGCATCTTTTTATGCCACATGAGCTGCGATTACAGATACCGTGTGTGTGGCACTCTACGCATGAGTGCCACTGCTTCTCAGCCGAGCAGCATGCCAGCTACTAAGGAGAAATATCCTCTGTTATAATAACATTAGTGCCACACAGGCAGGCTAAGCTGACTGAGAAAACTGTTAAACAGTGGAGCTTTTGTACACCAGAGTCACATGCATACATTTTTTCTTTTCATTTTTATGCTATGTTGAGACTCAGAGATAATAAAACAGTTGGCGTTGATGCTGAAACTTGTTAAGGCTTACTTTTTCCAACCCCAAAATCTGATCAGGTATCAATAAAGGGGAGCAATAAAGAATTCAATTCCCATTTCTAACCCAACATGTTTTTTTTTTCTTTTTGTTTCGTAGGAAAGAATTATGATGGTCTGGCATTGTGAGACTAGATTTCCCATATTTGCTAGAATTCAGCTTTGGTTGTAGACATGGACTGCAGGTAACAAGACACTTTGTCTACAGGGACTAGAAACTTTGTAAGGCTATCATGCTAACAAGCTTACATTTAGCAGATATATTGTTTAAAATGTTAACTGTCTCAGTTGAGCATGTAAGCATGGTAACATCTGAAAATTAGCACTGAACATAAAGTAAATCTGAGGCTGATTGAGGTTTCAGCTTTGCAGGTATTTGGTCATCAGTCACAAATTTAAAGAATGACCTGACGGTGATGCTAAATGGAAATTCAGGAGACCACTTAAGTTATTAGGATTTGTCACAGTTGACACTTTTTGCCTGCCATACATGCCATCCTCTCAGGACACTCAGTAGTTTTCCACTCACCCTGCTTTGCCACCACACCTACCTGCCAGCCTATCACCTGTACACACATTTCTCACTCCTGCTGGTTCACCACACCCACATCATCAAGCTTATGCCTCTCACCTGTGGATCATTACGTCCTGCCAGTATAAAGACTCCTGCTTCACAGACTCTTGCCAGATTATTCTTCGCCATTCACATATGCAAGACTTTCTAGCGTTTGTTCCCAAACTGCTTCCTCATTGCTGACCCCGACTGCCCCTGGCTCTCCTATTTCGTCTGCTCCCTGGTAAACCACTTAGCCTTCTGTCCCTGACCAAGAGCTCTGCTTCCGTCTTCCTGGTTTTTGTTTGCCTGTTCCCTGTGGCTGCTGGGATAGATCATCACCCAGCTCTTCATAGTGAGATTACCTGCTAATCCACTTGTGGACTTTTGTGCTGTGGATTGCTTCGCTGTATGGCTGCACATTTTGCTTTTGTGGATGCACTGCAGATTCCACTCATCATTGTTGCGAAGATATTTTGATCTGGATCAAAGTGGTAAACCCACCAACTGTCCACAGGAACGACACTGCCATCCATAGAGCCGGATTACTTGCATTGCCGGTAACAAAACTGGTAAATATAATTAAAATTGCAGCAGGCGTTATTCAAAGTTAACCATATTTTCTTACCTTCCAGGCAGCCACTGGTTTCAGTAATTGTCAGTGCACCATGAAAGCAACTTTCATAACATATGCAAACATCAAATCACAGTGAAACTTAATTCGCCTTCATTCTTTGTGAAGATGATGCAGTTTTACAAACCACAATGGGTGAAGATGTAGAACTCACTGCATTGTATTTTACAAGTAGTGTTTCTAAAGAAACAAACCCTGCTGTCTGATCTTTTGTGAGTCAGGTGCCAGGTGTTGGAGTGTCCTTGAACACAGTAATGTGTTTCCAAACTGTTCACTCTGGCATCATGATAGTGCTGGCTTTTCTCTGTCTGTAAGGTTCTTTTTATTCCATGTTGACATGAAAGAAAGTGTCTCTTTGGAGAGAAGAAAATCAATATAAAAACTGATCTTAGGCTGAATGCAACACAAAACGTAGGAAGTTTGTGGTGGTAAAACAAACAAAGCCATCATTCCTAGTGAATACTGCATATTGTAGTTCTGGTCTTGTCACAGATGTGCTGCTAACCCCACATCCTCTGAACTCTCAGCTGCTTGCATTCCAACACTTGTCGCTCGTCTTCATTAACTGTCATTTAACGCCACATATCATGTGTAAATAATGCACAGGTTTTAAAGACGAGACAACAAACACAGGCGCTAACATGAACACATCACGGTGCTGATACATGTGTGCATCCATCTCAAACTTGTGGCCCCCAGACTCACACGTCACTGGAATGATTATTTCAGTCAACGGGATTTCCATATATGAAGATGCAGGGTCACACACAGACTCAGACTGTTATGATGTATTTTATTTAGCAGTGCTTTAGAAGTCAAAGTTGTAGACACTGTGGTTTTGGTCAGTATTCCTATTGGAGGTAAAAAACATATCAATGCTGATGAGGTTCAGTTGCTGAGGTCTGAGAACACGGCAACACTGTTAAAGAAGTGAGACTGTGCCAGAAAAAGCCCTCAAGGTTAGCTGTGCTTACTTTGAATAGAAATTCAAGGTAGGCTGCAGAATTATGACCCAAAGTGTCTGTTGTAAACATTCATCAAAGTTTACAAAATGAATGGCTCAACTCTGACCTGCTGTACTTGTGCTGCCTGAACTGCTGGTTTGTTTACAACCTGTCTCATTGTCTCACTGCCCCTTTGAGATATGTTGAAGCAATGTTGCAGTTTTACCAGATCTCAGCAATTTTTGTGAGTACAAAGGTATTCCTAACAGATAGGGATGATTGCCAAAGCTACAAATGTAAGACTAAAAATGTGATTCAGTGGTGTTATACGTTAGGAGCAAACTATAAAACTGTGGGTGAGAGATCTGTCAAGAAGGAGCTGGATTTACTAAGAGTGCTCTGATTAATCGGCTTCTGAACGTCAAGACGGGGGCCAAGGGTGAGAGAGAGTGAGAGTGTGTATATACACACCTGTGTCATGACCAGTTTAAGTGTTGGTTATATGCGGGTGGATGCCGACTTTAAACAGTAGTGGGCAAAGTAATGATTCTAACCTGTGTTCTTTTCATTAGATAATGATAAGATAAGATGGGATAGCATGGGGAGGCTGTGGCTCAGAGGTAGAGCTAGTCGTCCACCATCAGAAGGTCAGTGGCTCAATCCCCAGCTCTTCCGGTCCGCATGTCATGGCGTCTTTGGGCAAGATACTGAATCTCAAATTGCTCCCAATGGTTGTTCCATCAGTGTGTGAGAGTATGTGAATGGTTACTGAGTAGCAGGTGGCACCTTGCACCGTAGCCTTGACCACCAGCGTGTGAATGGGTGAATGTGAGCTGGTTTGAAGACAAGAAAGGGGCTATACAAGTGCAGTCCATTTACCATTTTACCATTTTTCCATTTTTAAATGTTATGTGAAATAAGTTTGACTAAGATGACAAAGGTATTAGTTTTGGCTGGACTTGATGCAGTGAGATGTTCAATGTAATCTGATGACAAAAAAAAAAAATGTCAACATTTTGGTTTGACTTAAACTGGACTAAGTCTCAGAGGAAAATAAAGAATTGAATAGTTAGAGGACAGATTTGTTTGCTTTCACCTCCAACGCTGCAAAATTAAAGTACAAAATAATCATAACTAGCCAACTGCAGAGGAGCCATCTTGTAGTAAAATATATTTTTGAATGCTCATTTAGACCTATTTTTAATGTCAATAGGCTAATTTAATCTTAATACGCAGTGTTACTGTAAGGCTCGGAAATATTTTGCAGCTTCAGGCAGATTTTTCAAAATTATTTTTGGTCAAAAATGGCCCTTGATAGTTGAGGTTGCTGACCCCTGGTTTAAAGGTATACAATGCAGGATTGTTGGTTACCGTTTGTGAACATATTCGCCGGTGAAAACG
>JAPZEB010000001.1:30253168-30266974 GCA_029783705.1 Chaetodon striatus
GGAGGCTGTCAGCTATAGAGCCATAATGAAAGAAACCCGGGAGAGATTCCGAGCTGAGGAAATTGCGCTCTCATTTAGGTAAGATAAGCAGCGTGCCTTAGACTCACTGTATTTAGAAGAGAGGAAGATAAAAAGGACGTAAAAGAGACGGCAAGGAGAAGACAGAGGAAAGGGAAGCAGAGAAGGAAGATGAGAGGTTAAGAGTGTAAAGGAGAAGACATGAAGGAGAGGGGAGGAAATATAAAGTCTTAGACCTGCTATGCTGGAAAGAAAGGAAAAGGGAGGAGGAAGAAGGGTGCAGGCAAGGTAGAGAGTATAAAGCACATGAGAGGAGAGGAAGATGAAAAGAAAGTAAGAGAGAGGATAAAACTAAGACTTCATATGTTGAGAGAGGAGACAAGGAAAGGAGAAGGATGTGGAGAGAGGGCAGGAGAGGAAGATAAGAACAGAGGAAGAGGAGGACTTACTGTGTTGAAAAGAGGAGAGTATAGAGGAAAGGACAGCAGTGAGAGGGGAGAAGTGTAAGTGAGAGGAGAGTTTATACAGTAAGAGCTAACAATTAAAGATTGATAGAGTCAGTGCTTCTTCCCTATAACCCTCCTTCTCTCTCTCACACACACACACACCCACACCCACGGTCGCTTACACTCGGAGCCGGTCATTATTTCCTAATCATCTCCAGACCTCTTCTCCACTGTGTGACTCAGTACTTTGAAACCACTGTGATATTTACTTGTGCCTCGCTCTTCCTCAAAGTCACTCTGGCTCTGTTAAACTGGTAATTACACATTGTCACAGCGTTCATGATCTCCGGTTTAACAGTAATACATAAATTTTTTTTTTTTAATTCTACAGAAAGGGGCCACGTGTGTGTGTGTGTGTGAACGGCAAAGCAACAATCCAGCCATCACAAGCACAACACAACAGTATTTTAAAAATAATAATAATACTAATGCATTTTATTTATAGGTGCCTTCCGAGACACTCAAGGTCACCTTGGCAGCAAAGATAGAGAAAGTAATAACAGGTTAATAAAGTCAACAAGATAAAGTAACATAAAAAATAAGTTATAACAATAGTAATAACATGACAACAAATAAATAAACAAGTTTACAGTGAAGTTTACAGTGCCGGACAGTGAGGTGGAGGTACAGGGGTACATTTTATGCCTTTGTGCCAGCAGCTGTGGCCAGAGGCATTATGTGTTTGGGCTGTCCGTCCATCCATCCCATTTTCATGAATGCGATATCTTAAGAACACCCTGGAGAAATTTCTTCAAACTTGGCACAAACATCAACTCGGACTCAACGATAAATTGATAAGATGGTGGTCAAAGGTCAAGTGCACTGTGACTTAGTTTGTTCCATTCTTGTGAATGTAATATCATATAATAACACCTTGAGGGATAGAAGACAGCAACTGGCCAGCTCACTCGGTGTAAAAGTCCATGGTACAGGCAGGCAGTCCAAAAATGCATCTGAGGCTCTCTGACTGTAGTTAAAAATCATTTATTAATACATGGATAACCTTGAGTATTTTTTTTTTTTTTTTTTCTATTTTGGCACAAACGTCCACCTTGAATCAAGGATGAACTGATTATAATTTGGTGGTCAAAAGTCCAGGTCACTGGTCATGAATGTTATATCTCAAGATCACATTGAGAGAATTTTTTTTCATATTTAGCACGAATGTCCACAGGGACTCAGCAATGAACTGATAAGAAATTGATGGTCTGAGCACAAGGTCACTGTGACCTTGTGGCTGTCTCATTCCTGCAAACCATTATCTCAATGAGGCCTTAATGGTTTTTTTCTCAAATCTGGCACACATGTCTACTCGGGCCAAACGATGAACTGATTAGAATTTGATGGTCAAAGGTCACTGTGACCTCACAAAGCATATCTTTGGCCATAACTCAATACTAATAGGCTGATTATGACAAATGTCAAACAGGATAAAATGATGTGATGACATTTTACATCCAGGAGGTCAAAGGTCAACTCAACCTGAGCCACCATAACTCAGTAAAAGGCGGAGAGACATTTAGCCAGATGCTGAATTGGTGACACTAATCCTGGGTTTCCACCTTGAAACTGTGCTGATTGTATAGATCCTCTGTGCTGCCAGGGTGAAGATGTGTGTGAGGGATCTGTGTTTTACAGACATGGGTATAAGCTGTAAGTGCAATTTGACTGGTTGGTGGAGGCATACAACCATGAAGGAGTAATTCCAGTTCCTACCTTCAGTGGTGTTGAAGCAGAACTGTACTATACCATAAGCAACACATGCACATGCTCACACGTGTGTCGCCCCCCTGTGTAATCTGTCCATTTACATGTATACAGCATTCAGCGGGGTGCTGCTGCACATGGCAGAGGAAACATAATGCAGACGCAGCTCTTTCTTCAGTAATGGCTCCCCAGGCTCCCTGACTCTCAGGGCTTTTATGTGCAGCCAGTCTGTCTTATATTACAGGACATGATGGGCCACATCAGTTCATACTTACTGAGCAGGAGACAATCACCTCTCTGTCTGTCTCCTTCCTTATCTGTAGGAGTGATTCTCAGTACATCTATCTGTAATGTGACATCTCTGTCTACGTGCAGGATCTCAGTGTGGTTTGGTTCAATAGACAAAAGACTGGTACTGTGGCAGGAAGTGAAGGGTTAAAGTTCCCATTCATTCACCACCACAAAGGTTTTTAATCTCAGTAGCAGTACCGTGTGTTCCAGTAGATACAATTGTTCACAGCTGGGAGGCCAGTGAGGGATCCTGACCTTGTCACTACACTAATGACTCCCCCACTGTTGACTTCCAATCAAGAAATCATTTAACCGCTGCAACCTTGAAACATGGCTTTGAAAAGTATGTAGCTTGGCTTTATTTTGAAGGACAGCATCTGTATTTATCTTGGATTCACAAGCTATAATGGATACAGATGGTGCCCTCAGTCAGTGAAAGAAAGCATCAAAACTTCCACAGAAATCTCTCAAACCACCGCTGCAACACAGTCTACGTCTCCTCTGTTGATCCATCTGTTCAATAAGTTCCATACTGTAGTTTCTCCACAACAGAACGAAATACTCCCCTGACACCCACTCACACAGCCAGCCCAGCCAGAAGTAGCCTTTAAAGTGTTCTTTCTGTGAGGAGATAATTGAACGTTTTGCTCTCTAACTTCTGTATTGGAGGTGCAGCATCCTTTAGGGGGTGGCCTCATTGTATCAGTGACCAAGAGTCAGCATGTTGTGGTGTACGCAAAGGCCGGTCTGTAGAACATCGCAGTGAAGGTCCCATATGTTAGCTGGCTGAAGTGGAGACTCTTTCAGTAATTCAGTTAGTGTTGCAGTCATTTTTCATATTTGATCCTCACCTTTGGTTCACCTAGCTGACAGCTGAAGTAGTATAGTTTCTAAAAGCATGCTTCAAAAGGGACAAAATCAGAAATACATTTTCCCTCTTACCTGTAGTGCTGTTTATCAGTCTAGATTGTTTTGGTGTGAGTTGCTGAGCTTTACATCGGGGATATCTTCTCTAGAGATGTCTGACTACTCTTAAGTATAATACAACTAGATGGCATTTGGCTTGTGGTGCTCAAAGTGCCAAAAATATATATATTTGAAAAACTCAGCAGCAATGTCTCTTTCCAGAAATCATGACCTGGTTACTTAAGATAATCCGCAGACCTTGTTGTGAGCAGTTGCATGTTGGAACTATGAATTTTCTCTCCACCAAACTACACCACCAACTGCATCACCAGGTAGAAGGGAGCGTGCAGCTACTGCTAGCTCATCCAGCACTACTGAACTAGTTAACGTTACGGGTCAGTGTTTGAGGACAGCATTCATGTTTACATTTTGCACTGTCACAAGTTCAAGCCTGTTAGTAGATGCATCATTCCTTCTGCAGGGGGATACGTTTAGCAGGTGTAGTTTGATAGAAAGAAAATAGTTCCTACATGAAACTGCTCACAACAAGGTCTGTGGATCATCTTGAGTGCTTCATGGTTTCTGGAAAGAGACATTGCTGTTGAGTTTTTCTAAATGTGTTTTTTGGGGGCTTTGAGCATTGTAAGCCAAATTATTATCAATATTATTACTACACCTAAACAATCAAGATTTAGAAATACTGCAGGTAAATGGAACAATATATATTTTTGTTTTTGGGGTGAACTGCCTTTAAAACCAGCACATCAACACAAAATACCAGAGGAACATTCTGCCCTTTGCTGCAGAGCAGCAAACATGTGACTGTGTCAGTCTACTGGCTGAATGAATGACATCCTCTGATATCATCCTACATTAGCGGCATGTTTTGTGTGTGTATGCCTGTCTTTGTATTGTTTGTGTTCACATGCCGTCATGAAAGACAAACCTTTATTATTGCACCAAATTTACTGCAGTCATAAACTTTACACATCAGGCTTTGTGTCATCCACAGTATTGTGGGCGACAGGAACAAGGCTGCTTGTTTGTGCATTGGTCCGCTTTTATCTCTGTACAGTCCAAAGTAAATCAAGGCCTCCTTTGTTTCTCTCTTTCAGGTTACGACTTCTGCGCAGAGGGACTCATTTGTGGAGAAAACTCTGAGTGTAAAAACCGGAATACTAAAGCAGAGTGTGAATGCAAAAGCGGCTATGCCTCCATCCACGGGGATTCTACTTACTGTGAAGGTAGGACTGCAGGCTGAGCCGGGGCTCATGTGACTGACTCATAAAAGCTATTAACTCTGGGTTTTAAAAGCAGTATGGCTGGCTGTGTGTCAGCGTTTAATTCATCCTTCTCTTTTAGAAACGTTGACGCTGGCTGTGGGCCACAGACTGAGGTTCCTAATGAGCTGATATTAACACACTGAGTGTATGACATGATGATGACTGACTATACGGGGAGAAGGGATTGGTCTGTGAAAGCTCTGTGGTCAGTTGTGAAAAGGGAGCTGGACCTTTATTATGGCATTAGTGTCTGACAAAGTACAGAGGATGTGGATCCTAAGAGAAGAGCATGATCTGTGACACAGTGATGTATTTGATCTGTCTGTTGTGTGAACATGTCATCCATATTTGAGGTGAGGCTCAGTTGAGGCAACTTAATTGAAGGAATTCGTCACCCCTAAAATGATCATTTGTATATCAGTTACTCTGTTTTACCTTGTGTCCATGAAGAAAACTTTTTTCTTTCATGCCTCCACGGTGACCAGTGAATTCAAAAATGTATAATTCCTAAAGAATTGAAGTAAATAGGGGTCGTATTACCAACAGCAAAACTATTATCCAGTCCAGGAGTTCTGCTGATACGCACCATTGCCTGTCACTTCCTGGACAATGAACAAGCTGGGAGGCAAGATTTCAAGGACTCAAAACACAGCACGCACATCCAAAAACAATGAATACTGGGTGCTGGACAGAAGAACAAATACGAAAATACAAAAACAGGCCCGCACACCAGAAACAGCTCCTTTTGGAAATTTTTATCACCACATGTGACATTTTGGGCACCAGCCCCTCAACAGACATGGACAAGATAAGGAGACACAACTCTATATACACAACCAATGGTTGTCGCCCAACAGATCATGTGGTAGCACATGTAGCTATAAAGAAACCGAGTACAGCACACTGCAAAACCATTACATAGTACACCACAGGAATAGACTACATTTACAAAAAATATATTTACTTAAATACATTTACAAACGGCCAGCAGTGCCTAGAGTATGTTCTCAAATATCACATGACTGAAACATCAGGTAAAAAAAACGTCATAAAGACTTGCAAATTCAAGGTGAAATTGTAGGAGATTATATTTTTATAATATCTATGTTTTTTACAAAATTTATTGGATTTTTTAGACTGTTTATGTTAAGTGTTTTAAATACTAAGGTTTTAGTGAAAATGCATGTGTTTGAGAAGTACTGAAGATACAGCTGGATAAATGAGACTTGGATTATGCTGCACGACTTGTGTGAAAGTTTGTAATCAGATGTTTTGGTAAAGTTTTGCTAAACATGGCCCCCATTCACTTCAATTCATCAACACTTTTCTAAGTTTTTGGATTTTCCGCTCACTGTGGAGGCATGTGAGAAAAACATTAATTCAATGTAACACATGATTAGTAATTGATATTCAAGTGATCATTTTGGGGGGTTTAAACTGTTTTATAGATGGACCCAAGAACCTTTGGTTCAAGTAGCTTTGCATGCATAATGCTTACTGTTGGCCATTCTCCAAAGGATAACATCGAGTTTGAAATACATTTCCAGGCCATTAATTTCACCTAATACCAGCTGGAAAATGAAAAAGGAACTACTCAAATGTTTCAGTATCATCTAATGACAATGCAGGTTTTCTGTAGTGTTATCAGGCAGGATAAACTCTAGCTCTCGTTCCTATGAAGGCTGAATCCATTTATTTTAAGTTGCTTTGGAGGAATACAGTAAATGTGGTGTAATGCAATCAATACTTCACAGGTAGGTGCTGAAAAGAGTCTCATTACAGAACGGTATTGGAAAAGAAAACCCTGAGGACCAACAATAAGCTAACGTGGACACTGTCAAGTGATAATATGAATTTGGTAATATCTTGCATTACGAATGTTGCTGTTTGGCGTCCTCTTCAATTCTATAAATAGGAGCATCTCAAGTCTACTACAAAATGTTCAGTCTCATACCTGCAACTGCATAACCTGTAACATTAACAAAGGATGAGACTGAGTTAATGTCCCCAGTGGTGAATTTCCTATTTGAAGTCTTTTAGTGGACTTTTGTAACAACCGAAAAATGATTTTAAACCAATGTGCTGTCTGCCAGGTATGAAGTCAGTTTGTAAACTCTAAGCATTCTTGTAGAAAATGGACACTTGACAGGATTTATGTTCAGCTGGCTGGTGCAGGCCTGGTCTGTTTAGGTTGTTGTAGAACTTTGGCGAATGCTTTAATCTAACTTTTGTTAAGATTAAGCTTCAGTTGCAGTGGAAAAAAGTCTTTAGAGCGGAGAGAGCAGGTTCTACCCATCAGCCATGAGTTCATACAGCACTATTTTAATCCCTACCTGTTGGTTTCAGTAGTGTTGTTGTTGTTTGTTTCACTTGTCCTGGAAAACATATGATCTGAGTGCTGAGGCATCATTTTACAAATTTTCAAGGGATCCCCGTCTGTGTGAAAAAGTCACTGAGAGTGTGAGGGTGCTTCCCCTTTTCTGATTGTTGGAGTTGGCTGAGTGAAAGCCCCAGTCGGTGTGTGCTGGAGGCCCAGAGTGCTTGTGATGGAGCTAATGGCCTTATTTGATTAAGAGGCTTGGGAGCGTCAGTCGGCGGATTGAAGGATTTGCTCGATGCTTGGTGCAGTTGTCTTTGGGTCGGAGCCACGGCAGACTGAATTCACTAAACGGGGGCCGCAAGCCCTCCAGTCTATCTGCCTCTGTTTGATCTGCATGGTAAAGAGGTTTACCCAGAGCTCCACTCCAATCCACAACAGTCCCACACCGTATGAGTAAAGGCTGGGAAACGCTGATTGTCAGATCAACTATGTAAATCGGGGAGCCACGGCTCTATTGGCTGTGGCGGCATTATCCGTGTTTGGGGGTTGCTCCCTAAAGGCAGCTCAAACTTCTATTGTGACTGGATTAGCTGGAATCCTGCTGTACAGTATGGTGATATTTGACAGGGCTTCACTCTCACCTCCAACATAAATTGGCTTAGGATAACAAGTCTTACACAGCAGACTCAAGTAATCACAGATTTTTTTTGTTGTTGTTTTATTTGAGTTGTAAACAAAGCCCAGCAGTCTGATGGGGTGTCACTGACATCCTAATAGGTGTTTTACCGAACAAATTAATTTCTCCTCTTGTAGCCGACTTTATAAACCAGAGATTGTGTCTGACCATGGCTCTAAGCTGTCATTAAATGTGACCAGTATACCCTCATAAATGTTTTAATGTGCAGTTGAATGACTAAAGATGAGATTATTTACTTGTAATCAGAGGGCTGTTTGAGGAGGGACCAGGGGATTTGAACAGAGCCCAGCTCGAGCCTTCTGTCTTGCACTCAGTCACCTTGTGGGGCCATAATTATACTCTCCGTCTCTACAGATGAATACCTTATTATTCCCAATGGGGTACTTGGCTGGGATATTGTCCTCCTGTGTGTCAAACCTTTGGTGCAGCATGAGACACCCTAACTGCTGGGAAAAGTTGCACGAATGTATCTAATTCCGTTAAATCACATGTAAGACTTTATGTTGGAGTGTTGTTTTAACTTTAAACTTCACAAATCTCACCCTTAGATTGGTGTGAAATTCCTCAAAGCCGAATCTTACTCAGTTTGCACTCTCTTTGTCTTTGTCTCTTAGCCAAGCCTGCCATGAATAATAATAGCTTGTATTTCTATTTGTGATGAAGAGGTTTTGAGTTTTGGCACCACACTTCCTATCGCTCTATAGATAATGCAAACAGCAAGTGTAAGGGCCGGGACACATGCGTCATCTTTTACCGCATGGAAAATGCGAGTTCAGGCGCTGGGTGCTACTCTTGTGCCTACTCTGTGTCAACTTTCAAGGGTGCGGAGGCAGGTTGCATCTGATGTTGCTAAGCGACCATAACCAGCACAGTATCATAGTCTACTTAGCAGAAGCCCTGAGTGCAGAGCTGATCTTTTTCCAGGGGTTGTTTTTTAACTATTATCTGTGGGACAGATGTAAAACTCTTATCCTTTTTATTGATTTGTCCACAGAGATACAATCCATGCCTACATGAAACAGATCCCATGTAGTCCATCATAACATTTCCAATTTTTTTTGCTCAGCTGCACCTGCTGTGTTTCCTCTTTAGAGTCCTCAAGCAATGAATATTAGACTTAAACTCTAGTAGCATGTCTCAAGTAAAGGTACAAACTGGTCAGGTATATATTCCTAAACAACCTACTAAACCACTTTGTTTCTCCTCTAGGACGTCATAATCCAGGCGAAATAGAAAATAAGTGCAATTTTCAATAATTAAAGCGAATAAATTGCCCTGGTTGTGGTTTATCTTATCCTATGGTTTCTATTTTCTTTAGGCCCTTTACTTCATTGCTTTTTTAAGTTGCTTCTGGGAATTCCTCAGGTAGGTGGGAAATCTAAAGGATTTTCAGCAGAAAATACTTGACCATACACATAAAATAAAAAACGTAGAGAACATAACAAAAGGTGAACAGAGCCTGCAGGAGTAAATGAGTCCAACTTCTACCTAGACATTGTTATTATCTATGTCTAGTCTTTCTGTCTTATGGTTTAACAATTTTCCCAGTCTTTTTCAAACTGTCCTTCATCCCTCTGTATCCTGTATGTTATACTGTCCATCACTTGAATATCGTCTATGATGGTCAGCCATTGTTTGTGATTTGGAGCATCTGTCCTGAGCCAGCTCTTTGTAATTGCTTTCTTTCCAGCGGTGAGGAGAATCTTAACCAAATATTTATCTCTTTGGTGTACTTGTCCATATTTACCACACACTGATATTAATGGAAGAAAGGAAAGACAGATGCCGCATGTAATTGGTTGTTCCTCGTCACATGGCATGTGGTGTACGTTACTACGTTCCAAAAGTTGTTATTTATCTCAGGGTACGGCTGTAGCATCCTGAAAAACAGGCAAGTGGGAAAGCTTGCGTTCCCTATCTGCGTGGCTCTTGCTTTTCAGCTCGCCTTCCATGTGTCTACTTTGAAAACAATGGATGCAAGGACGCAAAAAAGTGGCACATGTACAGGCCCCAATGTTGCTTTTTGAGGTCAACAAATGAGCTGCAGGCCTCACATGAAATATGTTTTGTTACTGAATCTGCACAGTAGAAAGTCATGCTGAAATAGCCACAAACACTTTCTGCTAGCACCACTGATGCACAAACAACAATCAGCTGAATAACTTCTTTTTTTTTTTTCCTGAGAATCAACTTTTGACTGAAGACTTGGACATTTATGCACAACTCAGGAAAAACAATTTACTGAGAGGAGTAAATTGAGCTGATTCCAGCAGTATTTCTGTTTGTTCCAATTTGACTGATTTATGACACAAAGAAGAAGAGGGGCTGTGATTTTTGATGAAAAATGCTTTTCCCTGCGCTAGAAGTCAATGAAGCTGCAGCATATTGTATCTGCCTGCTACAGCACGTATGACGCACTCCCGATTCCTACACCCAGCGAGGGAATGTGATGAATGTGTTAATATGCCATCTGCATAATCTCAGAAAGCAGAAATGTGCCTGCATATGCAGAATATGCGCACATGTAGCAACACAAACATAGACACACACTAATGATGGTTTGCTCCTCGCTGGCCTGCCCACCCAAGGCTTGTGTTTTTATTTACTCCATTAAAGATGTATTACTGCATATGGGCTGACATCTTTCTTGATGGTCTTAAGAGATGAGCCCAGTTGGAGGCATTGCTCTGCATACTGGATGTTAAGGCAGCTGTTCCTTCCCTCTCTAGCTTGGGAAATACTTTCTCATCCTGGAGGAAGCCTGGGAGAAGGCAGTGGCTGCTATTGATCGGTCTTGTCAACACTCAGCAATTCAAAGGCTCCGACAGAGCTTACTGCTGGCCTGCTGGCTCTGCCTCAGCAACAGCATGGTCACATGAAGGCCAAATGGACTCTGTGTGAAATTACTGCACTGAAGGCCATCAACCGTTTCACGTGTATCCCACAGTTACTGTACATGAAAGACCTTTAACATTCCTTTCATTGCCTTGTCCCTTATATGAAGGTATATATACATATCCGTCCATTACCAGCTATACCTGCTCCTTTGGAGGGTCCTGGTTGACATATACCCCTTTTCGACAGTCGAGGGCCGGCTTGGCTTGGCTTGGCTTGGCTTAGCTTGGCTTGGCTTGGGCTATCAGCCCAGCACAGCAGGGATTTGCATTTCCATTACTAGGGCTACCTTCTTGAGCGTGCGTCTTAAACTGATGATGGCTTGTCTTGAGTGATGACGTTTAAAAGCAGAGTGCTGATCCATGGCTCAAATCCCCTGTTACTTTTATTGCATGTGTTTTTCCACAGCTGAGCAGGTAAAAGAAGTTTACCTGTTGGATGTGAGCTGTTTGCAGAGGTGCAGTAAGAGCCTGTTGTCTGCAGCTCTTCATCAACATCTCCCTGTGGCTGTTTCTGCTTTCACTTTCCTCCCTGCTGTATTGTTAAACTTGCCATGATAAGAGTAAAGCAACTAACAAAGTTCTGCTAATGCAGTGATAAACACATTTAGTTTCCTGCAGATTCTTCACAATAAAAGTCCAATAAAAACTTTTATTGTGAAGCAGCAAAATAAGAAAATTTTGAGTTTTCCAGCTGCAACTTCACACAACTAGTAATAGCGAACATGAAACGGTGAACATAAAGCAGATATCTAAAGTAAACGGACGTAGGAGAGAAACTAAACTCCAAACCAGAGATTCAGTTAGAGGCTACAAAAGTACTGAGAGCTGAACACACAGAGAGTTTTAAAAACTCCTTTCTCTCTGGTCTCCTGCAGACAGAGGTGAGTAGAGTCTCGCAACACACACACTTGTTTGGGCATCTTCTGGGGTTTGCTGCTGTCGGCGAGTTGTCACCGCTACCCACTTGAGGGTGGGTGGCCTGGCTTTTGGACCTACTCTAGAGAGGGTCCATCCCTGGCGCAGCTTGGCGTAGCATGACGATGGCTTTACTGAGGGCAGCCAAGAGTGACAATGGAAAAAGAGTAATACCAAGAGACGGGGCACACCCTGGACAGGTCAGTGACTGGCCTGACTCGTAGAGACGCTTACACCAATTGGCCTGCCTGCATGTCTTTTAACTGTGGGGGGAAATAGGAGCACATTTGAACCCTGGGTAGATCATATCACAGACAGGCAAAAGGCCCCACCACCTCTTCTACATAGGAACAAAACACACAGGCTTTAGCCTCTTTTTGTTGTTGTTTTGCGTGTCTTTGTAGTCATTGTGCATCTCTCTGTGCCCCTTACTGTGGTCGTTTTGCATCTCTCTGTAGTCAGTTTATGTCTCTGTAGCCATTGTGAATCTTTCCTAGTAGTTGCTTTGCTTGTCTTTGTAGTCATTTTGTGTCTCTTTGTGGTTGTTTTGCCCCTTTGTGTAGTCGTTGTACGTCTCTTTGTTTCTCTCTGCAGCTGTTTTGCATGTCTTTGTAGTCATTTTATGTTTCTTTTTGGTCATTTTGTGTCACTTCCTGGTCTGCACTTGTTTGTATGAGTGACATTTGTTAGGTAAAGGCCAGGGGGGCCCCCGATACTTGGTAGGTCTGTTCATAAATTCATCCAGGACTTCAACCTAGATCATTCTGACTGTGAGGTGCCGGTGAATCACTGTGCGGCCCCCACATGTTTTGTTTTTCACTTAATTTTATACTCCCACTTGTGAAACCAAACCAGTGCCCTCTCAGACTTTCAGATGCATATTAAAAATGTGTCATTATTTTCTAATATTATTATCAGATAAACCCTGTGAGACGGGAATACAGGGAACACTGAAACAGGGGTGTTAAAGCGCTAATTATCATTGTTAAAAAGCACTGACTACATCTCGCGGGTTGTGTTCTTTTTCCGGCTCAGTGTGTCACACCACCTGATGCTGCTCCATTCTGCACACTGTTGTATCTCACGTTTGTGCTAATGGGCTTATCATAGGCTTATTATCCTCATCAGCTCTTGTTTATGCTGTCAGTGATATTCTTAGAGTCCCACCAGATCTACAGTATCCTCTCTCAGCTCCAGAGGACACAGACATTAACACTGTTGGTGTTTTACTGACAGCTTTTTAATCGTAACCTAAAAAATGTTCACATTTGGTCGAGCCCTCTCACAGTAAAGCATTAAGAGAGGGCCAAAGCTGCTGATGTTGAGAATGGTTGCATCAGCTGAGGACAAACAACATAATTCCCTGTTTCCTAGCTGAGTGCTGCAGGGACCCTCCTCCCAAATGGCCGGTTGTTACCACAGAGGCTGCTCCGTATATCTCCTTCCATGGTGGGTGAAATCCCAGCATGGGTGTAATGTTGAACCAAAGTGTACCTAGATAGTGCAGATCCATCTTTCATTACATACCGGTCTGTTCTCAGCTTTATACAGACCTTTTTCTTTCTCAATATACCCAAATGATCTTCCACTCTGCAGGAAGTTTTCTTTTTTCTCTCTATCTCTCTTTTTTTTCTTCACAGCCTCTCAAGTGCCTCCTCAGTGCACTTCCTTTCTCCTCCATGTTTCAAATTAAAGGCTCCATCACCACGGCGCGTCCTTGGAAATGTTTATGGGCGAGCGCATTAGGGAAGAGTCAGAGCAGTTAGTAAGACGCTCGAGTCGAGTCAAGTATTTTCACATATGCAGAGTTGAAGCTTATTTCCATAGAAATGGTCTCAGGAGGTTGCTGTGGAGGATTCTCCTGCTGTTAAGAACCCTCATGGGTCACTCTACCCACATTAATGGCAGCATTAGCTCCTGTTGTGCCCTGTAGTTCTCCAGCGGCTCTTGTGTGCAGCTCAAACACTGACTTGCCCTTGTTTTACATGTAAAGGTGGATTCATTTCACCGCTCTGCCAGCTGTGTTTTTGTTTGGGCTAGTAGTTATGAAGTTTCTAAATTTGATTGGGCCTAAATTAACATGCATTTGATCAAATGTTATGACTCCCTCTCCACTTCACGTTGCTGACAATAACTGGCTGGGGCGGCATTCTTCGGCAGTTTTATTTTGCCTTTGCTGCAGTGATAGATGTGGCTGGAGGCATTATGTTTTCAGGTTGTCTGTATGTCCATATATTCATACATCCACATGTCCATCCCTTTCTTG